>KE156553.1:4544-21274 GCA_000411055.1 Leavenworthia alabamica
AATTATTTAACAAACTATTATCTATTTATTTTGTATAAATAAGTATTGCTGAATTTAATTCTCTCAATTATCAGTAACAATAAATGTAGATATAATTTATATTAATCTAAATAATTAATTTATAAATATAAATATAATTTATTTAAAATTGATTTATTTATTATAATTTTTATGAATTGTATCCGTGCTAATAATGCTAGTTGCTTAGAAATGCAGAGTATTAATATAAAATTGGTATCGGAAATTGATTCCAATGAATATTCGGTTCAGGTATAAGCATCTCATCTTTACATTATTTACAGCTGCTGTCACATATATGCATGTGGAACATCTAACTTGAAGAACAATACAATTAACACTGATAATTATGTGGACCATATTAAACTTACTTTGAGTCAGCGGAGGACTTTGCAGGAAGATATAATTGGCGACTCAAGACCTACAAATGAAGAGAGCTGATAAGATTCGGAATGTGTTTCTCTTTACTCCTCCATTCATTCAATTAATGTTTTTTTGACTAAGGATCCACAGATCACGTTCAAAAATATTGAATTCTTCTTCAATCTGAAGAAGCTTAAAAGCACTTCTCGCACGCCATGCTTCTTCTTTGGCTTTACGATAGTAGATATCCTGCAAACAATTGGTCAATGAACTATCAAAATATTCCAGAATTTAGAAATGCGCAACTTTTACTTTATGCTCTCTAATAACATATAATAAATTTCATTCAAGGCATACCCTTTTATCTCGAGAAGCTTTGCCCATGTCTTCTGAAGAAGAATAACTGCGATGAACACAAACAAAAACTGAAGTGACAGAGATAATTTAAATCCGCAAGGGTGTCTCAGAGGCATTCTATCAAACACATAATGGGCACAAATAAATCTCTGCAACAAAACTAACTGACAGATAAAAACGATAAACTAAGGAAACCCGCCTAAGTAGCCCACAAAATACAGTAATTAGCTATCTGAAGAAGAGTTACACTGATGCTGAATTTTCAAGCTAGAGCTAAGTGAAGAAGAAGGCTTTGTGTGTGAACTGAGGGCAAAACGGATTCTTTATTCATATAATATAAAACTTTTAGTTTTGATTAAAAAACTAAAAGTCATTGTCTTGGTTGAGTTATTGGGCCTGAGCCCATGTTTTATTATAAAATTGACGAGACAAGTAAGTTATGAACTTAGGTGTTGTAATTCTTAAAGCTCATAAGAGTTTAGTAAAAGATGCTTGGGTACACTCTTATAGGTTTAATTTAAAAGATTGATACTTTTGTATAAATTCTATCACTAGTATACAGAGTCAAGAGACGAGCTCTTACATCTTTAATCATCAAAGAGGCCCTTATCTCTCTTTTAAGCTAAACTGAGTTAGGTGCTTCCTGCTCATTTGATACAGTCTCACTGCTTTCCCACAAAAACCCATTTTCATTTCTCGGATCTTTCTCTATTTCTGTTGATACAAGTGACACATGTGCAACATACTTTTCTGCAAATAACAAGATGATTGATCAATCTGTTACCAACATCCACTGTTAAAACAAAAGTAGATATATTTTACCTGCCAAACTTCGAAGAGCATTCTCAGCCGCTTGTTGATGCGCATCTTTCTTTGTTTTTCCCATCCCATTGCCTATCTTCTCACCCATTAACAAAACCTATTCACATTTAACAACAACCATTAGAAAACAAAACTAGAAAAGATCAGGAAACATAATGTAGCTACTGCTGACCTCAACTGAAAACTGTAACTCTTTGTTGGTACTCATCACATTCCTAAACTCCACCTGCAAAACCAATACCTAAATTCCTCAAAATTTGATGAAAAGAGAAGAAGCATTAGCTTGTGTGGTTATCTTATGCACACCTTTGAACCACATCTTTTTCCAATTTCTTCCAACACACTCACAAATAAATTCGATTGCTCGCCATTTGACACTAAATGATTCTGGGATATTCCACCTCCTGCAAACAGTTTCAACAAGAGCTATATTAAAATGTGTTTAGTGCACCTTATTATTCATGTAGTTTTCACAGATTCCGTAAATAGACAATACTACTGATGATTAGTCAGTCCATATTTAATGTCGTTTTAAACGCAGTTTACAGAAGGCTTCATGGGATGGAGGAAACAAGAAATTCAATGACTGACTAATCATCATAATAGCATGTTTATTACATTATTGTTGAAACTAGAACATACCTGTTGTTTGACATGATGGTTTTTGCCTTTTCAGCCCCTCATCCATAGACACCTGCAAAAATATTCTCAGAGACTCAGACCGTAGAAAGCATAATTTGAGGTCGAGAGAAAATTATTTTGAAAAAACTAACCTCTTCGCTCCTCAAGTAGGATGGACGTGAGAATGAGCCAACAGGAGCAGAACCTTGTATTCCATGAAGAAATTGATTTGGATGAACTCCTGAAGGTCGGCCAGGAAAAGGTCTATTCTCGTCATCTACCAACCAACCACCCTGAGAATGCATAGAAGATGAAGGTGGCTGCATAGGAATTTTTGCCAGAAGAGGCGGTTGATTTAAGTTTTGGTTCCTTATATCTAAACCAGGCCTCATCATAAGGGGTCTTCCAACATCAGAAAAAGTGAAGCCATCTCGTCTAGGAGTTCCAAGCAAACTAGGTTCTAGATTGTGATTGAACACAAAAGATAGAGAATGTCAGAGACAAAATCATTATCGTGCACAACAACTATACAGTTCATAATTTGAACTTCAAATATCAAAGTTATATTAAGTCAAAAGTTCTCACTATTAGAAGGAAACAATGCTGCTGTAGTTGTTGTGCTTGTGCTAGGGGTATTTGGTATAGTTGCCGTCTGCAGCTTCGGGGTTTCAGGTTTCTGCTCAGCATTATTCTTTGCAGGAAGAGTAGAGGAATCAGCTGCAGCCTGCTCAGTGCTCATCCCAGATATTAAAAGTCAACAAAAATCAAATTAAATTGACAAAAAGGCTTTGCACCAAAAACAATTTTCTACTCTAAAGATCGCTAAATCCCAAATCTTGTACATATTTTTTCTTTACTTATTTTACTGACCGCTTGATTTAGTCTACATTCCACTTCACCCCCACACATTCCTTCGGTAATGGGAGGAGCAGTTATGTTTCCATTTGAGGCAAAACCAGGATCCTGCAGACAGATATAGCAAGATAGCATATTGTTCAGACAGATGGGGCAAAGTTTATGTGCAATATGTTAACAAAGATAAAGTTCTGACTACAGTTACCTCTATAATCACATAGTTGCTCACATCCGGTGATGGAGGTAAAATTTCCACATCATCTTCATAGTGAACCAAAGATATACTACTTATTAAACTCTCATCAAATTCCCTGGCATAAATATTCCGAAACAGTGAGAACAACCAGGCATGAATTCATTACATAAAAAAATAAAATAAAAAAACTTACTTGAAAAAGTAACCTCTGACATTGCATGCAACATTTCTTGCTACACAAAGAACTGGAACAGGCTGGGCAGTCTGATAAATGGGCATAAAAATGGTTAGATACCCCACATGGGAAATTAAGCGATGCAGTTAATTCACAGCTTAATGCGAGAGCAATAACATGCCTCTGCCTGTGGAGCATAATACGGAAGATATGGATTGACAACATGAACCCGTGGCTGATCCTTGTCCTCCCAAACCTTAATACGGTCATCAATGACCAGTGCCATTTTCGGATGGCAAATCCCACCATTGAAGACGTTTAACAACGATTTCTTGGCGTCTGCAATGGAAATATCAGGAAATAAATAAACAACTAGTTATTTCAAGTTTCACAGAGAAACAGCAACAGATAGTTAGGTAAAACATCACAAGGTTCAACCCTTAATACTAAAAACTAAGAGGTCAGTAAATAAAATCAGGTCGTGAGATGGAGGAAGAAGAGGCAAAGTATACATAACACGTCACAACAAAAACAATAATGTATTAAAAATAAATTCGATTTAGAAAGCTACACCAACGGGATAATGGGGAGTTGGGGACTAAGTACCAAAACCAAGATCAAGGGTATCAAAGAAGCCAGAGATGGTTTGGACCTGGTTTAACGCATACAATACGATCTCGAAGCTCCTTGAGACTTATCAAGTGTGCCTCCGGATCAAGTAGTCTCCACATTTCCAAAGCATAATCCCTTTCAGCCATGGTACAAACGTAAACTTCAAAACGTTTCCTAGTGTTTGCTGTCAAATAGCTTCTTAACTCCTCCCAAGCTGGTCTCAGTTTTACAAGCACACTAGTGTCACGAATCTGCATCATAATAACCCCAGACAGGAGGAAGAAGTTGGTTAAGTCCCAACAATATCAAAACTAGATTACTCTTGTATACTTAAAACGACCTCAACCTATCACATACCCGGAAAGGTAAGCCCCAACAATCAACAATAAGATGAAACGATTACATTTAAACAACAGCTGGATGTTCTAACCTCTGGATTAATCCGAGTAAGCACAGTATTCTTTTCCGGCAATCTAATCACGGGTCTAAAAACTTTCTCAAGTCCATCAGAAGTTTGGCGGACCTCCTCAGGTTGAGCCTTTAATAAAACTCCGTGATCATATGCATAGTCATTATCAATATACTGCTTCAGCAACATCCTGTCATCTATATATCTTTTAAGTTCTGCTGACATTCCATTTATCTTTATAGGATCAATCTCTCGTGAAATCCAAACTTTAAGAGCCTCAATTCTATCCTCAAATGACTTCATTGTATTTGCAACAATCAAAGTCTCATCCAGATCAAACACAATTGACAAACAACGAGTGTTAAGCATCCTTAAGCATGAATCATAAAGGCCTAAAGGAACTGAGAAACACCAAAAACATGGGAACTTCTTCTCCTTGCTCGGCATCGCAACTAAATGAATCTCCACATCACCGAGCAACACCACGGCAGTCTGAAATAAATAAATAAAATCAAAACTTAAGCTACTGAATCACTCCCATCAATTGGAAACATCTAATTCAATAAATGCAGAACGAAAATGTCATATCGAGAATCTCAAACGAACAACGCCGCTACCTTCATTTCATGGAAACAGACTGCGTGAAGATGCATTAAATCCGGCGGTTTGACCGGAGCCGATGACTCAAGCTTACATCGAACGGCAAAAGAAGCAATAGTCTGGAGAATAGAGAGCGGAGGACACCTCTCACCACCAGGAGAAAGGTGGTGGATTCGAATCTCATCATTAGGGAACCTAAATTCATGCCCTGAAGATACTTGATTGACATCAAGCTCCCCCAAACGCAACTCTCCGTGATAAACCACAGATTTATAACCTAAACGACTCATTTGAAGTTCGTTAGTAATAATTAGTTCTGATGAACGAATCAGGTACTGGAGACCAATTCAAGATATCTTCAGATTCAAGATATTTTATTTTCTATCTTCGGCTACTTTTCTCTGTGATTTTTCTCGCTAAAGATGGATTTTGGAGGTCCCAAAAATTTCGTCAATAAGAGAAAGACAAAGGGCAGGATCATGTATTTATAGGCGAGAGGAGGGGTTTGCTTGTTAGTTGTTACGACGTCGATTTTGTCTAAATTACGAGAATACCTCAGACTTCTTTACACGTGGCGTAATAAAGATAATCCACTTTCCACTACCGTCTCATGTTATCAGCCGTTTATTACCCTCAATTTTACAAAATAAAAATATACGAGAATTATTTTTTTTTTGTCGACATGTGAGTGTTATAATTATTTTTGGTGCTTAAGAATATATATGTCACTGGATGTATTTATATTCTCTATTAATAAATTAAATAATAATTATTAGTCAAATTATTTTTGACCTACACATAGTCCGGACTTAATAAAGAACATATAGAAATGCTCAAAAGTTGAAAGCCTTAAAGCAATGGTTGATGTCCTTTAATCTCAAACCCAAAACCAATCAGATCGCGAGCTCGACTTCCCACTGCGGCCGAGCTTTCTGTCAGTCGTGGTACTGGAGCAAATTTTCTCATATGCGCAACTCTGTCGATCTTTTGATTCCCCTTTGCTACCTGACTGATCAATTCACCATCATCGTTGCTCGTCTTTGCTCGTCGTCCACGAAACGAAGGAACAGCACCGTTTACGTTTCCAATTGGAACTCGGCTTCTAGAAGGCGAACAAGACTGCCTCCTTGCAACATTGCGTTCTATGGACGCTGATCTTGAACTACTAGACGCACCACCAAACGCTCTGGTTCTACTACTCGAAGCGGTTTGTGGCCTACTGGGTAACGTAGTCCTGAGATTCGACGGTGCTTCTAGAGAGAATCCAGGCATCTCGTAAGGTTCCCATGGCCTTGATCTCACTACCGGAGAAGTTCCTTGAGACAGAGTCGGTTTACTCACCGGCTTAGTTGGTTTACTTCTCAATAAAGTCGATGAACCGATCGGAGTTGATGGACGACGGGTTGGAGTAGTTGACCTCGATCCCGGTTTTGAATAAGGAGACGACATCGGCTGGTTATGGGAAGCTGTAGTTTGTTGGCTGGTTGAGGTGGTGGGTCTGGTTATACGTGAGGATCCAGAGCTAGAAGAAGGTCTGCTCGTTGATCTTGAGCTACTAGTAGATGACGAGGTCTTCTGATTCTAGAATATGAGGAGGAATCATGAAGCGACGTCGTTTTGGTTTGGTTTTATGATTTCATTTATTGGGTAAAATTTAGTAAACCGTCAATTACAACTATTACATTTTTGCATCAGCTTATAGCTCTTAAACCTTTTAGCAAACATTACATTACTTAATTAAAAGAAAGACAAGACGTATTTGACTGTATTTAAGCAAAAGCAGTAAGAATCGCTTGTCCGAGAACGTGACCTTCAATTGCGTCCAGTAATCTCTCTTTGGTCACCTACAATATTCAAATCAAACTCTTTACAAATTCATCATACAAACATTTGACAAAACAAAAATAAAATACCGTGTGACCAAGATTGGGTTTATCGTCAAGAGCAAAGAGCTTGAACTGAAAACGATGATCATGACTAGGCATGAGAGGCCCACGCCATCCTGGAATCTTGTGATCATTGATTCCTTGTCTAATGCCACCGATTTGATCCTCCTTGCCTGAGAATCCTTCTGGAAAACCTTTCATATCTGGTGGTATGTCGACAACAACCCACACCGTCCAAGGCACAAGCGGTCCACTTGGATCAGGTGCATCTATGTCTTCCACCACCAACGCTAGTGATTTTGTACCTTCTGGTACGTTGTACCTACCATTTATATAATTATAACACCAATCTCGTTAAAGATTAATTCACCATACTTATTTATTTTTAGTACAAATACCATTCAAGAGGAGGTGAGAGATTTTTCTGAACACCTTGACCTCCCTTTGTATACTTTCTCGGCAACTTACCATCGTTGTCTATCGTCGGTGATACTAGCCTGAATTCATCACTCGACATTTTTTTTTTCTTTCTCTTTTGCTTACAAATGCTCCTATCGTTTTAACCAATTTGTATGGATCTATACGTGTACAAAGACAATGACACCTAGTAGCAATTATCGACACTTGGTCTTCCTTGAGTTACACTGAGATGACTTCTGGCACATCAGGTTTGGTTAAAAATCGTACCGAACCAAAACACGATTTTTAATCATTATTCGGTTAACCGAATAAACCGAATATGAATTCAAACCAAACCGAACCGAATCGAAAACTGAACTAAAAATAAAATAATTCCAATCGATTTACTCCTCTAAGATGGACCAACCTGAAATCCTTTTCGAAAAATTGATTGAATCTCTGTCTAAGCGAGTTTTCTAGGCCGGGATCTAGTTCGGTTCTCGGTAAACCGAACAAACCGAACCGAATTCTCAGGGCTAGTTTTAACTAATTCGATGGACGTCATAGCGTTTTGAAGTTTAGACGACGTCGTTTCCGTTATGCGGAGACTCCACGTATTCCAAACACAAGCGTGTCAGACGACGAGGTTCCACTGTGATTGAAAAATGGAGAAATCCACCGATGATCAACAAGAGAATATGGAACTGCAATTGGAAAATTCAGGTAAAATTCAAATCCTTTCTGAATGAATTAATTCTCCTTCAATTTATGAGTAATCACGATAATGGCTGAAATTGAAGCAGAGAAAGGGAAGCAGATAGTGTTGCTTCTAATTGGTCCGCCTGGAAGCGGCAAATCAACGTTTTGTGACACCGTAATGCAATCCTCTCACCGCCCTTGGTCTCGCATCTGCCAGGTTTCACCAACTCTCTATTGATTCTTTTATATTGCACACAACCTGTTTGATGAAATTCCTCAACGAGACTTATTAGTTTTTTTTTGGACGGTGAAGTTTGTTATATGTTTTTTGACATGAAATTAGTATTTTAACTTCAAAATCTGACGACGGTGTTGTTGATTTCTGAAGCTGGTTTTTTAGAATAAGAGTATGGTGATGATATATTCACAATATATTTATTTTTTCAGAAATTTTTTTGCTTTCAATTTTGACTTGAAGTTTCATTGCAGGATATTATTAACAATGGCAAAGCTGGAACCAAAACTCAGTGTCTAAAGATGGCAATGGATTCCCTCAAGGAAGGCAAGAACATCTTTATAGACAGATGCAATCTTGGCAGGGAACAGCGCTCTGAGTTTATTAAACTTGGTGGTTCTGGCGTTGAAGTCCATGCACTGGCTTTGGAGCTTACTGCTCAGATTTGTATATCTAGATCAGTCAAAAGAACCGGTCATGAAGGAAATCTACAAGGCGGAAGAGCTGCAGCTGTTGTGAATAAGATGCTTCAGAGTAAGGAACTTCCAATATTAAATGAAGGATTTTCTCGGACTATGTTTTGTTACAACGATGTAGATGTTCAGAATGCTGTTAACACATATCGTATGCTTGGTCCAATGGATACTCTTCCTTCTGGCTCCTTTGGTCAAAAGAATTCAGACACTAAAAGCCAACCTGGTATAATGAAGTTCTTTAAGAAAGTCAGTTCTCTTCCTAATGAAGCTACTACCACAACTCTCAAAGCTAATGAAAAGACAGACAATTCCCGAGTTTTGCCAGCTAATCTTGGTTCTATGGATACTGTACCTACACTCGCATTCCCATCAATTTCTACTGCGGATTTTCAGTTTGATCTTGAAAAGGCATCTGATATTATTGTCGACAAAGCAGAGGAATTCTTGCCTAAACTTGGGACTGCACGTCTTGTCCTGGTGGACTTGAGCCACAGGTCAAAGATTCTATCTCTGGTCAAGGCTAAGGCTTCTCAGAAGAACATTGACTCAGCGAGATTCTTCACATTTGTTGGAGACATAACTAAGCTTCTCTCTGAAGGTGGTCTACACTGTAATGTTATAGCTAATGCTGCTAACTGGTAAGCTTCCATTATTTCTTTCCCATCAGTTAAATGCATCAACTTATGGAAGTGGATAACTCTTCTATGGATAACTAATTTGGTAAGCTAAATGTTCAGGCGGCTTAAACCTGGAGGTGGAGGAGTGAATGCAGCGATATTCAAAGCTGCTGGTCCAGATCTTGAGGCTGCGACAAGAGAACGGGTAAACACTCTTCTTCCTGGAAAAGCAGTGGTAGTTCCTCTTCCTTCTACTTGCCCTTTACACAAAGCAGAAGGCATTACACATGTAATACATGTTCTAGGACCAAACATGAACCCAAACCGACCAGACTATCTTAACAATGACTACACCAAGGGCTGCAAAACTCTCCGGGAGGCTTACACATCTCTCTTTGAAGGTTTTATGTCGGTAATACAGGATCAATCAAAGTTGCCCAAACGAAGCAATCAAACAAGTGCATCAGATTCTGGTGAGAGAAACAAAAAGTTCAAAGGAACACAAGAAAAGTCTATAGGTAATAATTTGGAATCAAGGTGTGTGGAAGATACAAGAGAAAGTGGAAAGAAAATTAGTAAAGGTTGGAGCACATGGGCATTAGCGCTCCATAGCATAGCGATGCACCCAGAGAGACACGAGAATGTTGTGCTAGAATTTACAGACAACATTGTTGTGATAAACGACCAATATCCAAAGGTTAAAACAAAAATCTTAGAATGTTGATCTTTAAAGTTAGTATACATATGTTCATTAGAACAATGGCAATGCAGGCGCAGAAACACATACTAGTAGTAGCGAGACAAGAGAGCCTAGATGGGCTAGAAGATGTACGTAGAGAGAATCTACAAGTAATAGAGGAAATGCACCAAGTTGGTCTGAAATGGGTAAAGCAATTCCAGAAGGAGGATGCATCTCTTATTTTCCGCCTTGGATATCACTCGGTATTCAACTCTATCTATTACATTAAGAGCTTTGATAAGTGTTTAACGTACATTGAGCTATATTGTTTTCAGGTTCCATCAATGCGACAACTACACTTACACGTTATAAGCCAAGACTTTGAATCAGATTGCTTGAAGAACAAGAAACACTGGAACTCTTTCACGTCCTCGTTTTTCCGGGACTCAGTCGATGTGATTGAGGAGGTTAAGATCCATGGCAAGGCCAATCTGGAGAGTGAAGATCTTTTGAAAGGTGAGTTGCGTTGCAATAGGTGTAGAAGCGCACACCCGAATATTCCTAGACTCAAAGCACATGTTAGAAGCTGCCTTTCTCACTTTCCTCACCATTTACTCCAAAACAATCGACTTTTTCGTTACCAATAGTCGACATGGTTTTTATATATTAAAAAAGTGTATTAAATTTTTAAGTTTGTGAAAACAAATTGAACTTAGCATTTTGTTAGATCCATTTTGTTAGATCGTTGCTTGTAGTAAGTTCAAACTATTTTTACACCTCTAACTAATTTTAAGTATGTTTTTAAATTTTTTATTTTGGATTTATAAATATAATATATATTATTTGATAAGTACTGACTAATAAATAAACATATAGACTAATAAATAAACATATATTGATGTGATATATTATAATTTATGACATTGTCTTATCATTCATTTTTTAATATTTATATAAAATTACTAAAAAGTCAATTAGATAATTTACTATTTGTTATATCACTCAACAATATTTTTATATTTTCTATATGTTTCATCTATTATTTTAGTTTCATTAATACAACTATATATATATATATATATATATTCATATTAAAATAAAAAATATATCAAAATTTGAGTATGAAATTGATAATTAACTCAAATTAATTGTAGAAAAACAAAATAAATGAAATAAACCAACTTGAAAAGAGCCTAGATGTTCTTAGAGAGAATCTACAAGTAATGGAAGAAATGCAACAAATTGATCTATTTCATTTATTTTGTTTTTCTACAATTAATTTGAATTAATTATCAATTTCATACTCAAATTTTGATATTTATAGTTGTCTAAGTTGGATTTATTCGAATATTTAAAGTTTGAGAAAAAAAAAAATTATTCCAGCATCAAGCGAAGTAAATGTAACTGGTACAGATCCAAAAGCAATTCAAAACATATCACATTACTTAAAAAACATCAAAAGAAAGAGATGCGTGAGCTCCCACTGAAACAACTCTTTGCTAGTATCATCTTTGTGAACAATCATCACTTGTATGAAACAAAGACAAATCTTTCTTCTTCAATGTAATTGCTTTCACCAACTCTTCCTCGTATGATCGGCAATTCAAGGCAGCTAATACCTAAAGCATTGTTTCACTATGCGAGTATATTCATACTCAATATAAACTGTAAGGTCATAAAATATTCACATATAAGATTACAACTATTAAAATCTAGAATTCAAACCATCCTAATAATTCCTACAATTAATCACAAAATATAATAAAAAAAATAGGAAGGAAAACAATGTAGCAGCAAGAGGAAAAGATCGATTTAAAATTAAAAAATCAACCAAAAATATTCCTCAGGCGGCCATTAAATGATTTAGGCAACAGGGAAAAAGAGAGAGATCGATGTTCGATTCACTCGGCAAAGTTGCCTTTTACTTCAAATCTTGAACCAAAGACATAATAAACAAAACAAGCTTATTTTTTGGATCAACAAAAATAACATATATTTTAGAGTTTAGAAAAATAAAAACATTCCCATCAGAGTAACTATGACAATATAGCATCATATGGATCTGATCCATTGCTTTTCATATGTAATCCTCATTAGGAAAAAGAAGCTATACAATTTTTTTTAAAATAAAAAGACAGCGATACGAAGAACAATAGAAGAAGATAGATTGAAAACTCATACAGAAGATAGATTGAAAACTCATATATAAAGGATGACGGCGGCTAACAAACTAGGGTTTTGGTTAGAAATATGTGGGCCTATATGTTCTAAATGTAGCCCCTTATAATATGTGGGTTTATCTTTGTCAGGCCGATTATAAATTGACCCAAAAAAACGAATATAAAAAAATGGTGTGCCATTTTATTACTCATGAACAAAATAAAAAAAATAATCTATATTATGTCTTTCTTTGCTATTAAAAATGAATATATCATTTTCAAAATCTTGTTAGGGCTGGGCATTCGGGTAAATGGATCGGATTCGGATAAAATCCATTCAGATTTTGATATATCGGATTTAGAAATCTAATACCTAATAAAATAATTTTGTCGGTTCGATTCGGATTCGACAACGGATTTGTTTCGAGTGAAGAAATATTAAAAAAAAAAGATTAAAATTTTAAAAATATTAGATAAAATTTTACAAATATAAGTAAAAATTTTAGAATAATTTAATTATTTATATAATATATATATAAATATATATAAAATTAGATTTCAGATTTTAACCGACAGATTTTGGGTACGGGTTTTCGGATTTAGGAGTCTACTACCCAATAAAATAATTTTCTGTATTCAAATTCAGATTTGAATATATTTTTCGTATCGCATTCAGATCGGGTACTTAGCATCGGTTATTTTGATCAGCCCTAATCTCAACTTACCAATATATTATTATAACTGACAATTTGTTCTTTCAAGAAACCTATATTACAATATAACAATCACACACAAACGTTACAAACAATATCATCATCATCATCGTCATCATCTTTTTGAGATAACTGCAAATTGTCTGAGAAAATTCTTTATCACTCGGATCGGTTAGCGAACCTCTCAACCTTGTCATCATTGAGATTAATCCCAACCATGGCTTCTCCAAGCCCACAGCTGACCTCTACAAGCATCTCAGGGTCACTGTAATGAGTCACTGCCTGAACAATTGCACGTGCACGACGAGCTGGGTCACCACTCTTGAATATACCTGAACCAACGAAGACACCGTCACATCCAAGCTGCATCATTAGAGCTGCATCTGCTGGAGTTGCTACTCCACCTGCCGCGAATTGTACTACTGGTAAACGACCAAGCTGTTTTGTCTGCATCACCAGATCATAAGGAGCTGCTAATTTCTTTGCGAAAGTGAAAACTTCATCATCATCCATGTTTCTCAAAACTCTAATGTCACCCATAACAGATCTCACATGCCTCACAGCTTCAATAATGTTACCAGTTCCAGCTTCACCTTTTGTTCTAATCATCGCCGCTCCTTCACGTATCCTTCTTAAAGCTTCACCTAGATTCCGGCAACCACAAACAAAAGGGATCCTGAAATTATGCTTGTTTATGTGATGATCTTCATCTGCAAGAGTCAAAACCTCACTCTCGTCTATGTAATCGATTCCAATTGCTTCAAGGATTTGAGCTTCAACAAAATGACCAATTCTAGCCTTAGCCATTACCGGAATCGTAACGGCCTGTTTTATATCTTTTATCATCTGAGGATCGCTCATCCGAGCAACACCTCCTTGAGCCCGAATATCAGCCGGAACACGCTCCAAAGCCATGACGGCACAAGCACCAGCTTCCTCAGCGATACGAGCTTGTTCGGCGTTGACCACATCCATGATTACACCACCACGGAGCATCTGAGCCAAACCGACCTTAACGGAGAAGGGAGACTTCTTTGCCTCAGTTATCGCACCGTTACCATACACCGCCACGACGCTGGTTCCTTCCATCAGAGAAAAAAGAATGAAGAAATTTGTGGAAGATGAAGATTGATAGGTTAACCAATTTCTGGCCGCTCCTCTTCTATCTTGGATTCGCCTTTATAGTGAAACTTCGTGTAATTAAGGCCAACAAAAAAAAAAGATTATTTTTTTTAATTTAAATAAACAATTAGTATTATATCGACATGGGGAAATGTTGAATCTGTTATGATCGGACGGTCTAGATTTAAAACACGCGATTTCGACACATACATGTTTTAGTGGACTGCATTTTAGGTTTTACCTAACAAAATATTATAATACTTGTGATTTGTGAGTTGTCCGAAACTCAAAGTTTTAAATATATATATATATATATAATAGTGATTATAGATTGTTATAAATTTAACTTGTTTAAATATGTATTAATCTGCATTCTGAATGAATCACTATTATTTGAATCTACGCATAATTTGGTCCAGAATTAAATTTTTTTATTATTTAAATTACATAACCTTTTATCTTTTGTGGGAAACCACAGAAAAATCTGCTGACACCAAAAAATGTAAGTGGACCTCAAAGAATCCACGACTGTCACTCCAGTCCCATTAATTATAGCATAAAAGACAAAGAGAAAAAGTTCACAGATAATGAATTGCATAATTTATGGAAATTGGAAAGCATCTTTTTTATATTTACATTTTTTAAAATTCATGTTTTTTGTCGTATTCTTAATTTACGTTTTTGAATTGGATTGTGATACATTTGGAGTAGGATAAATATTTATTTTATACAGTTGGAAGTTAAGCTTAATAACTGAAGTATAATTTTAGATAAAAAAAAAAAAGTAGAATATAAACAAAAATAGTAGTTTGCGTTGCGATGATAAAGAGGCGGCTGTGGATGAAAAAGAAGACCCGCCTCTCGTTTGCTATCAATAGATTTTTCCACACACTAGGCTCTGGCGGCCCAACACTTGCATGTTGCTATTTTACTTACAATTAGACAAACTTTAAAATATTGTAATATTTTACTTGCACTGTACACACCAATGTCTCCAATACGATTTTGTTTTTTTCTATTGGGTTTCCACGTTTTTTTCTAGATCTATTGGACCTCACATTCGTCCGACGGTTGGTGTATTATTTTTCTAAAACTTTAAGATTTGTTTACTGTCCCTACAAATCATCACATGATATTTTCATGTGCGTTGGTCTAACTTACACAATACTGACAATCACTTCCCATTAGATCACCCATCATAATACTATTCCAGCGCAAACACGTTTAACTGCAGAGTTGTGAAAAAATGATTGACCGAAAAAATAAATGCACTTTAGTGACACATGTAGTCATATCAAATGTCTTAAGCCTTTCCAAACTATAAAAACCAGTATCTCCAATTGTACCACTCATTTTGTTTTCCTTTGCAAGACCAAACCCAATCGAGTAAGCATTTCCATCATCATGCTTCTACTTGCACTTTCAATTTTGGGAGATATCAACTTCCGACTCTAATTGGCACACGATCACATACATAGTCTTTCAAATATAGTCACAAAGATACTAGCAAAGTTGATAACCATTGTTCACTCTAATATTAAAGCCACAGCATCACAAAAACATGTTATTTCTTATTACAAACAACGGTGTGACAGTAGATAATGGAAGCTAGAAGGTGGCTCTGCAAGACAATCACATTAATCTAGAGAGTGGCCCCATTCCAACCAAAGAAGGATCCCTGAAAGAAGAAACGTAGTTATGATATATCAAATAAGTTATGGGCATATATAATATAAACACACTAGCTTATGATGATGACCTACTAAACAAAGGTGTGGTGTGGGTGGATTTAGAGATGGGTTTCATGAATTAGGTCAGTATTATGATGGACTTACACAAAAGATGTTCCTAGTTAGTAGTGCTGGTGTAAAGCATGTAAACACTGTGCATATTCTTGAGTTTGATGAGCCTAGAGACACATGGTGGCGTCAAATAATAAACCCCTCCACCCATTTGATTATGTTATGCTAACACAAGTATATTAAACAACAAATAAATATAGCCTTGCCTTGGTGTCATAAAACTTGAGGAAGAATCGAGACTTGGGCACAGATAGCTTAGTCTCGAGTATGGCAGAAACGGAAGCAGAGAGGTGCTTGTTCACATCAGGATTAAGGCCACCTATTGATACTAATTCACCATAAGCAGCTGGCTCCTCTGTACCACCAAATGACATTGGCACTGACCCTTTCAACACAATCATCACATACTGCCAAATTACGATCACCAAAATACAATCATTTAATATACAAATATTCAGTAATATTTAGATCAATAGGCTAAAATTAGTTAGGGTTTGAATATCCTCTGCAAAATTTGAAATCTATTCTTCGTTGACGAGAGAATAACCAAAAAACTCTGGGCATCTCAGAAATAAAAGAAAAATTCGAACAACGAAGGAGAGGGTGAGTCGAGAGAGATTACGTTCTCAGGCTTGCCGATAATTTTGGCGACGGTGGAAGAAGCTTCGGAGAGAATGGAAGAGGTATCGACGCCGTCGAGGCTAACATTGGTGGAGATGTTAAGGCACGGCATCTTTTTCTTTTCACAAATCACAACTTGGGATAGTGTGTGTGTGGCTCCGCTTCGTAATATTTTTGGAATTCTCCTTTTCTCATCGATGTTTTTGTTTCCCTTCGGCCCAACTCTGTTTCTTCTTCAGCCCAATTGTTTTTGAGCCCATCGCCATTTCTGATTTTTTTTTTTTTTTTTTTTTT
>KE156556.1:7190-19902 GCA_000411055.1 Leavenworthia alabamica
TTTGGATTTAAGCCAAAACCCACGGGTACATACATTTATATTCCAATAGAATAAAATCATGGGTAAGAATTTGGATTTGGAAAAACTTTTTGGATCAGGTTCGTTTTATCTTGTTCGGGTAAGTTTTTTTTGCCCAGCCTAGCTTCTGATATAACTTCTAGTCCATAGTGGTTGAAGCAATTAAACCCATATGTGGAGTTATTGGGCCGTAGATGAGCTCATCAAGTAAAAAAGAAACTTAATTATTAAGAAAAAAAATCTACATGTGTTCCACGCACGCACACGATTCATTGAGTCTACTAGTAGAGACGTAAAGAGAGATCCAGAAGACGAAGACGAAGAAGATGGCGTTGCAATGGTTGATTCTGTCTTATGTTGTGGCCGTCGAAGTAGTAATCACCGTCGTGTTGACTTTACCTTACCCTATGCTTTTGAAGAAACGTATCGTACAACTTGTCTCTCTAATTCTGCAACCTGCTGCTTCTGTTGTCGCCTTCGCTGGATTTCAACTCCTCGGTAATCGCTTATCTCTTCTGTTGATAATCTGATTTCTCTATTTCAAATTACAAATTAGGAATAAAAATTTAGTTAGGTTTTGGAGAGCGATGAGTGATTTTGTGCCTTTGGTATATATTCATTTTGATTTCATCCTAATTCGTTTCAGATATTTACTGGAAGAGTGAACATAGACTATCTTGTTCATCTGAGGTTTGCACTGCTACAGAACGAGATCGTTACGAGAAATCTGTAAGCCACACACACGATTGAAAATGTTGACTCTATGTTTCATCCTGATTCTTTGATCTGAAGATCAAGAACTGTGACTAAAACATCTGAGAATTAGCTTTCATTGTTTAAACAAGTAAAGATAATAACTGTCTCAATGATTGAACAACGAACTAGTCTCTGGCTTCTTAGTGTCAAATGTATCATTTTAATTCTTGCCTCTCTTTGATAACATAGCTCTCTAGTTGATTTCAAATTGGAACATCAGAATTATTTTTATAAGAACCACATGAATCTCATTCATAGTTGAGCTTATACAATATTGTTGTGAATCTATTGGCAGTTGATTCTTGATACACTCAAACTTTTTTCTGGTCTGCAGTTGAGAAAATCAAAATCTTTGCATGTTTTGTTCATCTTTAGTTCCTTGTCTTTCCCTTAGTGTCTCAGCTTCTTGCTGACTAACGAATTGTGTGGCTGTATTGTACCACAGGTCTATAAGGCTCAGAGGAATGTGGTTCTGTGCACTGCAGGAATTCTCCTCTACTGGTAACATCATCAGCTATTATCAGTCGCATATGAACACACAAACGCTCTGTGTAATTCACTAATATATATATATATATATATATGTCTTTTTATTCATTGGTAGGTGCATCTACCGTATCTGCAAGTACAACAAGGACCTAGAGCTTTTGGAGGCAACAGAGAAGAGATACAAGGAAGAATAATATTTTCACGAGCATATGGATTTGGTCCCCAAAACCATTAGTAAAGCTGTATTTACATAAGTTCAAATTACCACTAAACCTGAACTACTATTGAGTATCTGCATCTGTGATTTATATTTCAAGTTCAATTTCTTCGTGCATCAGACTAAGTTTTACTTCCAAACTTGCCTCTTTATTCTTCTCCATTTGGTTAATTAAATAGTAAGAAGAACGAGTAAACACGATGATGGATAATTTCTACAAATTGATGAAAAGTAAACTATTGCAGCTAAATAGTGGAAATTCAAATCTTTATAGAAACATTGTTGTTGAAATGTTATTATAGTCTAAAGAATGGCAAAGAACGACAAGTAATATAAATATTATTCGTCGGTAAGTTCAAAGAACTGATCTCAAAGAATGGCATATACCATTTCTGTAACATCAGTCTCCTTACCTAGCAACCATCTATACCAATTCTACAATTCTACAACCAGCTATTATAGTTCGTCAGAATATATCAGTTGTGAATTTTCACTTGCAAACTCATCACAAATCTCGTGATCAGTTTATGATTATCCATAACTTTTCCAACAAATTTGCAAATTCTACTGAACTCAGATTTGTATTCTCTAACAATATTGGTACGATGGAAGAAGAAGCTCTTGGCGAACTTCCTCCTGAAATGCTCGTACGTCTGATAACGATTGTGGATTCCCTCGACAACTCAATCCCACTAAACCACGACATAATCCTTCAGAGTATTCTTACACCAACTCATCAGGAACCTTTAACGGTATCTCAAAAGTTTATCCATTATTGCTGCATGACTGACATCCTGTTCTGGCATAACAACTTGTTACTTGCTCAGGATCGATGTTTGGTGGGAGGGAGTTGTCAAGGGGATATGCGGTTGTTATAATGCTTTTAAGGACATTCATAAAGGTACCAAGACCGTTAGAGCATATGAGTTTGCGAGTAGAAACTCACTATCAATGGCTATGAGAAAATATCATAACATGGTAGAGTTGGTAGAGAAGGCTGCATTGACGCTCCACATTCTAGAAGAAAGACCCAATAGTCACAGCCTCTAACACAAGCCTCTTAAATCCCTTGAAGCTGATCTTTATATGGTCTCCCAAACAACGCCTATGTAAGCTTCTCATTGCGTATCTTTGTAGGCTCTCCCGTCGAGTGACATAACATAAGACTTTAACCACGACTGCTTCATATTGCATCCGCCGCAGATGATGAGCTTATGAATGGTACAAGTGAAACATTAGCATCCATAAACTTCTGAACAACTAATGCAGATAAAAATCTTCTCATTAATTTGATCAATTCTCTTAAAACACATATGAAACAATCTAATTTAAAATCCAAACCTAAAATAACAGATGAATTGTAATTAATATCGAAGAACCTGTAGAGAACACAATGTGTGTTTCAGGAATAGAGGATGATGCATCTTTGTTCTGTTCATCAGCTTCGTTGTTAACAGCTGCTGGAACAAGTCAACAAGATGAGAAGGAACTTTGATTTCACATCAGAAGTTGGGTTCATAGTAACTTTATCTTGGCCCATTAAAATGGGCTTATAGCCCACTTCAGAATTACATATATAATCCAGCATACAATCTATCAACAAGACAATTAGGGTTTTTCGCGTCTCACTCGTAAGTATTGCAGCTTTTAAGTTTCGTGTAGAGAAGAACTTTTAAGTGTTTTTTTTTTGTTTCTCATAAATTTGATTTCAATTTTTTTCTTTCTCTTCTTTGATTTGTAGTTTTTGAAATAATTATTAAAAATATTGTTAAAATAAATAAGATGGCGATGATGAAAAAAAGGCCGGACTTACGGCTGCTACGATGTTTGTAGTAGAATGATGTTAAAGTTTCCAAAGGTTACATAGCTGAGCCTCCTCTTCTATTTCCAATGCTTAAACCTTTTTTTTTTTTTCTACCTTCAGTATTTTTACCTAATGATTCATTCTAAATCAGAAAAAAAACTCTCAAGTATAATTTAAAAAAAAAAGTTCAATTAAAAAAAACAATTTCCATAGAAATGTCTGATCTTTCTTGTTTATAAAAAGATAAAAGATGATTGTCTTAAGTAGAGATTTATACAGATGAGTAGATAAAAATTACTGGCTGAGGTAGTGTAATATGTTCTTCTCTACCTGATGAATCAATAAAGCAATGGTCAAAGAGTAATTATGGTCGAGCTTAGCTGTTTCATGGAAACTCAGGTTCTGTTTCTTTCAATGGTTTAACTCATCAGCTGGTTAAAGAAAGTAAACTTATATTTCAGCTCCGTTCCAAGAAGATAAAGGTTCCTTCTTGTGAGTGTTTTAGCTCCTGTTGTGTTAATTTCTTCATTGATTATTCCACAGTTGTTTCTTAGTGCTGCCATTGAAGCTTCCTTCAAAAACAACACTCTTATTGGTTAGATTAATACTCTTCAATTGTTTACTTTTATAAATCCTATGTTAAGCTAACTGGTTATGTTTTAGTGTAGGCTTCTTCTTTAAATGTATTTGACTTTTGAGGTTTCTATTGGTGTTAATATGTTTCTCTTGGCCCATTGTTCTAAAGAGACAAACTTATATATGCTCTGGTATGGACCATTTTGGTCTAAATTTTGCTCTTCTTGTGTGAGAAAAAGCCTTTTAGCAAGCGTTGAACCATCTTGTTTTGAGTAACTATGAATGTATGTATATAATGGGACAAGAGCAGCCAGTTTTGTTTAGAGGCTGATTTTATGATGGAAGATGCTTCAACGACTCTAGAACAGAGCTGGAGCCTGTAGCAAGGGCATTCGGGTTTGGTTCAAATTTGCCAGTAACTGAATTGAGATATATTAAAAACCGAATACAAACCGATTTAATTTAGTTTGCTTTCAATTCGATTTAGTCCTGGGCGTTCGGGTATTCGGTTCGGTTTTTTGGTTCTAGACATATAGGAACCATTCGGGTATTTTAGAAAAATTGGTTCCGGTTCGGTTCCATGGTTCCATGTATGTAATGGAGATTCGAAAATATTTTAAAAAGTTGTTTGGATTCATTTTGATTTATATATTTTGTATATATAAATAACCAAAATAAGTAAAAATATCCGAAAATTTTATAATATCCTAAATTTGAATATATAAAGTCTCTACATTTTAACAAAATGAATGAGTTGATCATGAGTTTGGACTCTCTTCAATCAAAATACGGAGATGAATAAACTGAACGTGACGAAAACTTGATTTTTTTAAAATATATATTTCAGATTATTCGACTTCTACAAAATATACAAAAAATCTAACTACCTTTAAAATTTTGTTAATGATCGCACAAAATTGGCAAAAAAAAAATTAATATGTTTTGACTCAAAAAATTTATATTATTTTGTATAAAACTATCAACAATTTAACAATATTTACTTTAAAATTTCAAATTTATAAATATTTAGCTAGAAAATACTAAAAATGCTAACACAAAAAATCAGCTTATTTGAACAATTCAATTTTAAAAAATAAATTAAAATTAATTTTTACTTATAAATAGATTAGTCACCATAACAAACAAAGTTGACAGCAAAAATTTACTTAAAATTTCTCAGTTTGTTTATCTAAATATTTATTAACTATTTTTATAATTATTAAATTATATACATTTTATATAATATTATATATTATTAATACTAAATTATTAGTCATTCAACTATATTCCTCTAAATGATCACCATTTAGATTTAATTTTTATTCTCTGCAACTTTTTATTTTATTCAACTCATTTTCATTATTTAGCTGGTTTTTATTCAGTTTAACGTTATTCAGCTAGTTCAATTATTTTTTAGTTACCATACCAGTTGGAGTCAAAATCAAAGTAATCAAAAGAATTAACATACCTAAAAAATCCATAATATCCTAAATTTAACTATATAAAATTTTAATCTAACATAACCAAAAGTATCAAAATATCCAAAAAAAACTAAAACATACTTAAATACCCGAAATATAATTGAAATACTCAGAAAATGTCCAAAATATATAGAAGTAACCAAATGTAAAATTTATACTTTATATAAATAATTTTATTTTTGGATATTCGGTTCTACTTTCGGTTCAGTTCGGTTCGGATTCAGATTCGGTTTTAGGCATACAAAAACCATTCAGGTATTTTAAAACAACAGTTTCGGTTCTGGGTAGGAACCGAAAAACCGAACCGAATGTCCAGCCCTATTTTGATTTTTTCGATTTAGGTTTGGTTTTGGAAAAAAACTTATCTGAAATAGAATCAAACTAAAAAAAACTGAAAACGAAACTTAGAAAAAGATGCTTAAACGACTGTAGAAGTGACAGAGCTGTGCTACTGTTATGTTCATCTTAACTGCAATTTCTAGCTGTTATGTGTCTCTGGTCATTTACTACTTTTCTTACGTGTCAGCTTTCTTTCTAAACTTGTAACTGAAAACTGCTAAATATGAGTGTTTAAGTAATTGTTACATATAAGATACATGAGATCAGATCCAACTAACGAATCCGATCTCATCAACATCTGTTTAGAAATTTTAGAACTCAACAAACTGAAGAAGAAATAACACATTGAAAGGAAGTGGCAAGTCCAAAAGTATAAGTTTATACTAAGGCAGGTCGCTTCCAAGTATGGTCTTCTTCATCAATATTGGATTCATTAGGTTTTTTGCAATTACATTTCTTGCAAACATCATTTCTCCTAAAGTTCACAAAGTCGCATCTGCAAAATTAACATCAAGACAAGGGAAATAATAAGAATGTCTTTACTTAGGATATGAAGATAAAAAAACTAATTTAATAGAGAGAGAGAGACTGACGAAGGGCATTCCCAATCTCCAGGCTCAGCTAGCTTCTTGTGACGTTGTTCTCGGCACTGTCGACACTGTTTGTTGCTTGCAAAGTTCATATATCCACACCTGAAGATCAGTTGTACGATCAGTACAGAGTGATCAAAGCAAAGATACATGATTCAATTAGGCATTTAAGCACTATCTGGATCAGGGCGGCTATCCGGATCCAGATTCGGATCCGAAAAACGGATAATAAAATGACGGATGTACATGATACAGATCCGGATACCCGAGGGTTACAGATCTGGATCCTTGTTTGGCCAGATGATATCCTAAAATCCGGAAATGAATCCATATCCAGATATCCTAAATCTGAAACAGACCCGGATCCGTTACATGTCTAGATTCAATAACTTAACAAACCTCAATCTTTAGCAGAGAGATAAAAGAATGAACATAACTAAAGGCAAATACAGTTGATGAACATAAACCAAACATGAAGACATTAAAGCAAAAGATTGTGTAGAGGCATTGAGATGTAAAGGAAACTAACCCAGAGCAATTCCAGTCTCCTTTTTTCATTTCAACAACAGTCTGAACTGAAGTTCTCTTTGGTCCCTTTGCTTTGCATTTTAAACAGCTCTGGTTTTTTGTGAAGTTTAAGAAACTACACCTGTGGAAATACAAAATAACCAATGAAGGCGTGTGTCGTAAAAGTTTTACACTTCTGATTTAGACTTACTCAGGACATAGCCAGTCTCCTTCTTTGACAACCGCAGCAGCAGGTCTTCTATCTGCGATTTCATTGCACTCTCGGCATCTTTCGTTTCTCGCAAAGTTTACAAAGTCGCATCTGCAGTGGAACACACACATTAAAACACTATGATCAAGAATCTGACAATATTATTGGAACCTCATATACAATATGATCAAGAAGTAAGGAGAGCTTGGGAGCTTTAAAAAGAACTCGTAATGTACAAAGGATCAATCAAGTTTCTCTAGAGACATGACCAAAGAGCTAATCATTCTCAGAAACCACTTACTTAGGACAAGCCCAATCTGCACTGTAACGAACTCGATCAGGTTGAGAAGCCTCATCATGCCTCGATTTAAAACCCACACGTTGAGAAGGTTCATCGTTCCTCGATTTCAAAGCCTTATCTTTTGAAGGCAAAGATTCCTTGGAAGAAGGTTTAGGCAAAGAAGGGCTTAGAGGCTTCTCACTGAACTCAACTAACTCTAAAAGAAGTCTTCTTGCAGACTCATGAACAAGTACTTTACCAGGTGGAATTTGACCTTGAGAGATAACAATTGAATCAAGAGCATTGAACAATAGTAAACGCATAACATCAATGGTTCTAGCATCAGCTTCTGTATCCTTAAGTATCACATAAGCTCTATCACATGAACTACGAAGATCACAAGAACCACAAACCTAAAACAAAAAAAGAAGACATTTTTTCATATGGGTTTGAAGATCTAACTCTCTATATATCAATTCTATAGCTAAACATTACATACATCTCCTTCGTCTAATCGAACAAAAGCTCGAATCCTTTTAGAAGAATTAACAGTTTTTCTGAAGAGATTAGGGCAACCACGTTCCACAAGAGCTTGAACATCTCCTGATGATAATGATCTGCATCAACCAGAGGAATCAAATTAGTAATTCTAAACACTAAAATATGAGAAAATTTTCAAGTTTTTTTTATACCTGAGAATATCGTAACGATCACGAGCGAAGCTAAGACAAGCATCTTTAACTATATTCATTTCCTGATAAATCGTATCATCTTCTATGTCTTTAGTGAAATATCCTTTCGTCTTCAACCGATCTACGAAAGTTATCCACTCTGGCCATGGATGAGGAGACGTAGACTTTAAATTCGAATCTATGGTGGTTGTTGATGTGGCGGCAGCGTCACTGGAGAAGCATCGTAAGCGGAGAGATATAGAGGGAAAAGGATTGAAAAGGGGAAATGAGGGTTTATGAGGTCGGAAAATTGAATTGCTAACGATGAATATTCTGGAAGATGACATATTTATCTCTTCGGTAAGATCTCACCAGAGACTTGCTGTGAGTGAAGTGAAGGTTTTAGGAGGGCTTTGGCCGGCGAATGAGTGGATAAAGATATGAGGAGAGGGCTTTAAACCTTTCATCTATTTGCGATTTGACCTCTTATTTATATAAATTATTCCTTTCTTATCCCTTTATTTTTTAAATTGCAAATATCACCTGATATTATAGCAGGGCTGTATCACCAATTGCTCTGTATATTTTGTTTGGATCCGGATCCTGATGACGATGGACATGACTATTGTAAATAGATTTGTATATTGAGAAAACTGCCCATTTCTTTAATTCTTGCTCTAAATCATGTTCGAATGAGGGAACTCATGATCTGGAAAAAGTGGAAATGTCCTTCACAGAAACCCACAAAAACTGTTCATTTCAGTCAAAAGCAAAGAGTTCTTCAAGTTGCTCGTCCGTCCACTGTGCCACCAAACTTGTTGACCCTATCGTCTGAGATCTTTGAACCGTAGTTTCACTTGTAACTTCACCAGAGTTCCCCATTACAGTCTCTTGCGCATCAATATGTTCTTCACGAATTCTACTGATCTTTTTCGCAGGTCTAATGTCATCAGCTGTATCAGTCTCAGTAGCTAAATCTTCTTCATACAGTTGCTGCTCTGTTTGACTGATTGAATCATGTTTTCCCAAGAAGGTCTGCTCCATTCTAACTTCAAAACATCGATTCTTTCTCACACCTTTTGTTGTATAGAGGTTACTTCTTTCTACTGTATCAATATCTACCATTTCTACATCATTGAGAGCTTCATTGTTTTCTTTAGCATTTCGTATGAGATTGTTCATGATTCCTTGAGTAGTTCCTTGCTCAGCTGTAAACACTTTGGGTTGCATTCGTAAATCTTCCTCCATCACTTTACCATTCACAGGAACAGAACTATTTGCATTTGTTTCAGAATGGTTCTGCTTTAGTAAAACAAGAGTATCCTTTGTGATAACCTGTAAAAGAAAATTTCGTATATTGTAAATTAACATAAGAAGGTGAAATTATATATCCTAAGATTTAATTACCTTGTAGATGTTCTTCAGTGTAATGTTAAGGTAGTGTGACGACCTTGAAAATGAACAGACTCCAACCTACGAAACACTATATCTCAGTTCATCTCCATTGATTTAACATAAGAGAGACAAGTGACTGAGAAACATAGTAAAAACCATGAGATTTGTTTTATCTCCTTAGTGAAAAAAACAAACCTGTTTAAGTATCACCACTGCACCAACTCGTATATGTCTCCCAAGCTCACCCTCAGAGATAACTTTCCTGTGTACACTAGCATCGATAGTTCCAGTAGGGTCCTACCAGAGATAGACATAGATTTGAGACACCTGACAAATGGTGTACGACAAAAACAAAATGTGCAAACGAATCACATTGGTTCTGCTATGTTTTTTCTTTTACCTTAAGAGTCACCATGACATCACCTAGACCATTTGGAGTTGAAGTTTTGATGATTGCCACTACCTATAAATGACCAACCACAATTCACATATGTATGTCATTAAATAAGGATCATTAACCAAACAATCCAGGTGCAGTGCATAGTGGCCAAATAGCAACAAATCGGGTGAAGCCATTTCCCAGAATATACAGAACAAAAGCCAACACATACCAGCAGGCTAATATAAGATGCAGATTTCCATTATACTCTAGCCATAAACTAATATTATGGTCACTAGATTTCTTGATATACTGGGAGGGGACTAGAGAGTACGGCAAAATCGAGTAGGTTGTTCATACCTGATCAACCTTACCCCAATTGCCACATCTGCTCTTAATCTCGCTAATAGGTGTCCCAATAGCATTTCCATCATTGCTCAACAAACCTGCCAAAAATCGAATAAGTTAAAAAAAAACTAAAAAACAAGAAACTTGACATTGTTCTCAGCATAAATTACAAGTGTCAACCTCTAGAAAAAAGATTCTACCTTCACTTCGAATATAATCAACAGCAGAAACCCATGGGTCCTCGGAGAAATCCTTATCTTCCCAATCAGGCTCTTCTGCAGCCTTACGTAAGAACTCTTGAGTTGGAATTTGTTCTCCAAGCTCATTAAACGATCTTGGATCCTTATTCATCTTTCTGCGAAGTGCAACTTGAACTAATCCAGCAGGTCCTGGAATTAAGGTGTGGGCATAACTGTCCTCAAGAAAATTATCAGGAGAGGAGCAACGGCGAAGAGTCTGATGGTGATTTGTGTTGGTATCAAAACCCGCCTTTGGATTCTTTTGTTGCGTAGGCGGTAGCTGAGACTTTGATGGAGATTTGTGATTGCAAGGACGGAGAAAAGACGGGAGCTCAGAATCACCGAGATCAAGAGCTTCCCATTGATCTACTTCTGCTTGAGAATTCATATCTTTCATCACACAAATATGTAAGAAGATTCATCAGCACATATCCTTTTTGTTACCAAATTTAACACCAATCAGTCCAAAATTTCCTGTGATTTATAATAGTAATAGAATCATAAAAATGCATAATCAATTGCAGTTTTTAAAAATATCTAAAAGAATCATAAAAATAGCATATGAACAATCATTTCCCTATAGATGCATCAAAATTCAATCGCTCAACAAAAGTTCAGAGAACAAAAACATTTCACGGCCTTAAACTAGCTTTTTTGTACATATCTTCGATTATTTAGCTAGCTGATCAAGAAACAAATCCAGATTCAACAGTAACGGATTAGTACCGATTAAGTGACGTTCAAATTTCGAGACAAAAATTTAGAAGTTTATGACAATAGACTTAGAATGAACTTTTCTATAATTCCCATACTAAGTACTCACCGGCGTTGAAAGCTAATAGACTGTAGCAAAACGGCGACGGCAAAGCAAGGCGATGAGCGAGAGAGGTCTCAGAGAGTGAAACTGAAATTGGTTTTGATTATTTTTTTTGTAGTTTTCAAACTCTCGAATGGGATTGGTATTTGTCTTTAGTTGTTGGGCCTTTAGAATAATAAATGGGCCGGATAATTCTTCTACACCTTTTGAGCCTGCTTACTTCTTTTAATTACTCGCTTTTAATAAACTTATCGTATTCGTACTAATAGTTATGCAAACATATGCATCGAATCAGGGGTGGAGCAAAGAAAAATACAGAGATTATCTAATATGCCCTTATTTGTTTAAAAATAATTTTTTTACCCTTTCTAAATCAATATACCCTTTTTTAATTGTAAATTACAAAAATAACTTTCCTTCTTTTTTCTTAAATTGTGACATGTGTCTCATCTTTTAGTGGTTTAAATTTTGACAAGTGTCAAAATCTAAGGATACAACAAAAAAAAAATTAAATTGAGAGAAAAAAAAGAAAAAAATTAATGGTAGTTGGTTTTATTGGTGAGAATTTAATATTATCACCATTGAGAAATTGACATTTAGTTCATATTCATCATTTTATTTTATTTTATTTCTTTAATAAAAACATAATTAGAAGAAAATAATATTTTTACCATTTTAAAAATTAATTCTTCATTTGAGGTAGTTTTTTATTTTTTTATTTCTAAAGTTTTAATGTTGATATATTTATAGTTTGATGTTATACTAAAATTATTTAGTGTATTTAAATTATTATATTTATGAGTAAAAAAATATTTTATTTTTTATTTAATAGTTTTTAAATATTTGTCTTTACATTAATTTATTAAATGTATATGTTGGTAGATTAGTATTTAAAGAGTTAATATTAGAATTTTTTATTAATGATTTTACGTGAAAATAGCATGTAAATTTTATTTAAAGAGTTGTATTTTAAAAATTATGTTAATTTTTTCTCATATACTACTAAGTACAACTATTGTGCAACTATTTTGAATTTGATTTTAACTTATTTATGTTAAACAATAGTTTTAGATCAATATCATATTTATAACTTACGAAAATATAATATTTTGAGTCTATCTTCATTTTTAGTTATTATTATATTTTTTAAAAAATATTTTGCTTATTTCTCAATTTATAAGCACATCTGATCATACTTATACTCTTACGATTTCCTTTGGTTTAGAATACTAAAAATTACCAAAAATTTGAAAAATATTTTTTGTGTTATTTTATTCTATGAAATGATATCAAATGTATTTTATAAATTTAATGTCATAAGTACAACTATAAATTATTTATTTTAATTATGATACAACTGAATAATTTATTTTCCATCAAAATACAACTATGCATGATGAAAAATACAACTACAAATTTGGTACAACTAAAATAATATTATGTTGAGTACATATTAACACATTTAAATACCAACACAACAAATGTATAAAAAATAAAGTTTCTAAAAAATTAAAACTAAATTACATTTCGAATACGGATCCTAAATGAATACCATGATTTATAACAATGATGAAGACGTAAAAAAGCTATTTTAG
>KE156559.1:7327-18891 GCA_000411055.1 Leavenworthia alabamica
TCCTGAGTGGCTTTGATAAAAAACAGCCGGAGATGTTTGTCCTTGTTTCGGGTCATGGAACCATCCGTGAAGGTTGGGATACTGGTGATGTTGGTCTTGCTTCTGGTTACTGGTGGTTCCTGTCTTGGTAAAAGGATATCAGCCTGAATGGCTGCATCACACTCCTTCATCAAACGACCATCCAATCTCACCTCATCGTCTACACTTGTTCTCACCACTTCTTAAATCTTTTACAACACTTCTACTCCAACAAGAGGTTCCCAAGAATTCACCAACAATTCAGTCAAAGGAATACACAACAGCACAAAGCCCGACACCACAAAGACCACAAAGACCAAGACATCTCTCCAACATCCTCAACTCTAAACCCATTACTGACTCTAATTTTGAAACTAATTTCCAAGATGCTTTTGATGAAATAGATGATTTGGTTGATGATTATGTGGAATCTGATTCTCTTTCTAAATGCAGGTCTGATTCCGATGACTTGCCCTCAGACGAGCTCTCCTCCCCAGCCAAGTCAAGCCAAATGGTCTCCACATCCCACAAGTCCAAGAGACCACAAACAAAGAAAGATTTGAAACCAATAAAGAAAGGGAAAACAAAGCCCAAAAAGAAAAAGACACAATTACCACACTTCCATCTACCAAAAAAGAGGCTTCTCTAATCATTTTCAATCTACTCTTGCTTTCGATTTAATACATATTTACCTATTGGACATGGACTTACATACATCAAACACTTCTAATAGCAACAATCTTTTTTGTTGGAATGTCAGGGGCCTCACTAGTTCTTCCCGTCAAAGAGCCGTCAAAAATTGGATCTCCGCTCATAGACCCTTAATAGGAGCCGTCCTTGAGACGAGAGTCAGAGATCAATCCCAAGTAGCTCGTATCGTCAACACTATTTGTCCTTCGTGGCTAGTCCTATCGTGAATATGGGTTATGTGGGATCCTCGTCTCCCATGCTCAATATATGCCAAAACTTACCAATTAATAGCAATGAGAGTGTATGACCGACTAACCGGATTCCATGCGACCTTGCTCTTCGTCTATGCTAGGAATCTACTTCAGGAAAGGAAGCACCTTTGGCGGGATATCATTACGCTCTCCCGCCATCCTTCCATCTCCTCTCATCCCCTCTTGGTAACATGCGACTTCAATCAAATTCTTATCTCTACATACCATTACTCTAACTACCCTTCTATACTCTCTTTGGCTGGTATTTCGGATCTTCAGAATTGTATGCTTGAGAGTGAGATTTTTGATTTGTCTTTCAGGGGAGTTTTCTATATTTGGTCCAATAAAGGACACACATCACTCATAATCAGGAAACTGGACAGGGCATTGATTAATGAAGTGTGGGCACTAGTGGTCCCCCCAATCATCAGCAATTTTTTGATGCACCTGGGGCGTCGGATCACTCTCCATGTCTAGTCAAAATTTCTGGTTTTAAACAACACAAGTCCAAAACATTCAGATACTTTAACTTATCTCGACCCACCCACTATTCCTCCCCAAGATCATTGAGGCTTGGACCAGTTCCAATGTGACAGGTTGGAACATGTACAAGCTGGCTGCCAAACTTAAGGTAGCAAAGTCTTGTTGTCGAGCCCTCAACGGAGAAGGATTTGGGAGGATCCAACAGAGATGTGCGGAGGCACTGGCTTCTCTTCAAAATGCTCAGGAAGCCCTTCTCAATGACCTAACCCCGGCACACCATCAAGCAGAGCTATCAGCACGGGACCACTGGCAAAGAATGGACTCAGCTCTTGAGAGTTTCTTTCGCCAGAAATCGAGAGTGCAATGGCATACTGCAGTGGATTCGAACACAGCGTATTTCCACTGTCAAGCTGTAGCTAATTTTCACAGGGATTGTATCTCATCTCTTCAGGATGACACTGGAATACTTATTCATGATATCACTCAACTCAAAAGTATGATAGTGTCATACTACAAGAGTATCCTAGGTACAACTTGCTTCTCTATCTAGCTTGTCCCCACTGGGCCTGCGAAAATAGCTTAGCAAGTTACCCTCGTCCCTCCTTCATTTCGTTTCATCTCATTTCTCTTTATTCCACTGTAAAAATGATATTTTGGTATTAATAAATTAACCTTTAAAACCAAAAAAAAAGTGTGCTAATGTGTGTATTCACATTAACACTATATTTTCACTATCTTTTTCAATAGTTTTGTAAAGTACTCGTGCCATACAGAGTAGTCGTGGGCGTTCGGATCGGGTTTCTCGGTTAACCGAAAACCGAACCGAATTAAACCCGACCTGACCCGAATCACATTACACATCGGTTTAGATTCGACAGTTTTTGTTTTGAGATTTGGAATTCGGTTCGGTTCGGTTTGGTTTTCGGATTCCGAACCAAACCAAGTATTTTCCGGTTCAGATGAATAGTCATAGTCCCTAGATGATGATCGATAGCGGAGCCGCTAAGTGACGCATGTGGTAGAGGTTGCTTGTTCTTCGACCTTAGCATCACAGACGAACAAGCCATAGAAGTGGAGATCTGACAAAAGAGAAGTTAAAATCGATTTAGAGAGATCTCTACATATAAAGAGACGAATAAAGACGATGGAGAGATGAATATTTGAGTGGAAAAACTAGAGAGCAAGAGCTGGATGAGACCAGAGACGCCATTAAAGAAACGATGGTGGTGATGCTTGGTAAAAAGACATGTTTGCCCTTCAATTATGTGAAAAAAATAAGTCGGGTTATCCGGGATAAGTTGAGTTTTCGGTTTTATGGAATTATCTCGGGTTAAACAGGTTAATCGGTATAATTTCAGAATTAATTTTTTAAGTTAAAACCGAACCGAAACCGAATTAAAACCGAACTGTATAAACCGATTTTTTGTTCGGAATGATTTCGGTGAAAATTTTAATTTCCGAATAAGCCGAAAAACCGAAAAATCCGAACCGATTACCCCGAAAAAACCGAATGCCCAGGGCTAGTTTTGTTAGTTGTGAAATATCATTTTTTAAACAAATTAGAGTAGCTCCAATTTCAGAGTTGTTATTATCTAATTAGAGTAGATCGGCCAATGCTTGCTCACAGCTTCATGGAATGGTTGCATTTTGGTTGATTTTTTCGTGTGGTAAATACTGTTATTATAAATTACATGTTCTTAGTAAGATAATGATAAGTTAGGATATGGATCCACTAATTCTCCTGAATACCTAAATTCTTTCACTGGGTAAAATAAATATTTAAAACGATTCATAACTTGGATTAAGGGGTGTATTGAACTTAGGATTCGATGAGATTTGATTTAAAATATCAAATCATGTGTTATTGAAACGTAATTGAAATAATTATTGAAATACAGTGTTATTGAAACAGTGATTTTTAAAAGTACCATGAAATCTACTGTTATTGAAAACAATATAAGAATTCTATTTAAAAATTTTAGCTGAGATTTTAGAGGATTTCTTAGTTAAAAATACAAAGATCAAAATCTCATGGTTTTAGGTGAGATTTTAGAAAATTTTAAAACAAAATTTCAAATTCTTTCAAATTCAACCAAATCATCTCAAATCTTATTAGAAATCAAATCTTTTCAAATGTTCATTTCAATACACCCCTCTAAATAATGAGATACGTTTTCAAAAACCAATTTTACCCTTGTAAGCGTTTGGAACCGGATTGAGGAGAAGAAGAAAGAGAAATTTGATGGTTGGTAAGAAATTTAAAGTTAAAATTAAATGAACCAATTAGAAGATGACATGTGTTTAGTTTTTATGACTCATTTTCTTTTTTTCTTTCATTTCTTCTCTTTCTTCTTCAGCAAAAACGCCCATGAAAACTTTCACCATTTTCATAGAATTTAAAATTTTTCAAGGTTTATTTTTAAGTGTTTTGATGTTTTTTTTAATAATGTAAATATGTTAATTGTTTTAATTTAATATTGACTATTTTTAGTTAATGAATATCATTTATTAGAAAAATCAATAATTTAAAATATTTTTGAAATAATGAGTTGAGTATCCTTCATAATAAGTTGCACATTGTGTATTTTAACTCATTTTGTTAATTTATAAAAGTGGTAAAACGTTAATACTTGTTAGTTTACGAATTACAGTGTCAACTATGTAGCAAATTAATATTTGGTTAAGTTCACGAAAAACAGTTAGGTCCAACTTTATACAACTGAATTGTTTGTTTTTTTCAGGAGAAAATGAATAGTGTTCAATGCACAGTCATACATTGTTCTTATGGAGGATGTTATTCAGAAGATAGAAGTGATGCAACATGGTTGGGAAACAACAAAATAGTGTCTCTTATATTGGTGAATAAATCAATTAAAAAGATAACGTATTATGATTTGGTTGATGGGATTTGCAAGAAATTTATGATTGATGAAGCTAATACTAAGTTGATACTTAGTTACATTCCACCGCAAGTGTTTCCTCGGGTCATATCACATATATCGAATGAAGAAGATGTTTATTGTTTTTTCATGTCATTGAGCTATGAAAATCGTAGAGGTATTTTGTATGTCGAGGTCGTGAGGCATGACAATGACTTAAGAGAAGACCGAGAAAGCGAAGTTGGAGTAAGTATTGAAGTGTTAGTTTCAAGTGCTAGAGTGACATCTAGAATTAATGATGGCGGTATACTAATTCTTTACGGAGATGAACCTTGGCAAGAGAATCCAAATGCATATTCTTCATATGAAGATTTGCGTGACACACATATGCATGAAAAAAATCTGATTGCACATGTTATAGTAGAAGAGAATGATGCGATTGAGAACGATTAATTAAATGTTATATGGGAAGATGATATCAACATATCTTTGTATAAAGATTTTGAAACTAAGAAGGAAGTGCATGATATAGTTGAAAAGGCTGCGCATCTAAATTGTTTCCAGTTTTCTATAGTAAACTCGGATAAAAGGTGTTATATGCAAAACACTTTTGTACGACTAATGAGCCATCTGAGAAAACCTAATCAAAGTTTAAACTCATCTACACATTATAATTCCGTTTATTGTTCTTGTCTAACCTAGATTATCTACCGTCCATTGAGGATTATGACTCATCAACCATAATATTAAACTAATTTTAAGAAAATTTGAGATTAATGTTCTAAAATAAATTTATGAAATTAGGGTTTCAAATAAATTTGGGGGTTTTCAAAACCGTTACCAGATCCAAGATATATAGGACCTAAACTAACCAAATGCATATAAAAGTAACGATTTTTAGTTTACAAGTTAAAAAAAATTAGGGTTCTATAAACGAATCATCTTATCACTTTCAAAAAAATTTGAACTTTAAATGATGCACAAAAACTAGAGATTAACTAAGAATCAACTAACCTTACAAGTATAGTCGCCAGAGTTCACCGGAGTTTAAAAGTTTCAATCTCCAAAATCATCCTAGAGAGAATACGCCCGAGAATGGAATCCGATGAAAGATGTTTTTTTTGTCAAATGAGTTAATGCCTTTGGTTTGGGGGCGGTTGGTGTGGATTAGTTTTCGAACCGTTTAAACCAACTACGGTTTCCAAATTTTAATGAGTTATTCGGTTCGATGTCGATCAAACCAATCGGTTCTATATGGTTCTGAAATTATGCCCAAGCCTAAGGGAATAGATCAATTTTTTTAAATATAACTGGGCAACGAAAATGGGCCAAAAATAATTTATATTGATCCAATAGTAAATCAAGTAAATATTAAAAAAAATTTATTTTTTTGGTATTTAACCAAAATTTTGACTTTAAAACAATTATTAAACAAATAAAGCATGCATCTCAGTTTATTTTATTAGATTTGGCCCCATAACTTTTAACTTTATTTCAAAAAATTCAAAATATTTTTTTTTTTGAAACTTGTCGAATTTGAATCGATTTTTTAAATATATGAAATGAACAGACAATAGAGACTCTAAATAGTATAGAAGGGACGTGGGAAGGGAAGTGTGAGCGACGAGAGAGCGAAAACATCATCTCGCAAAGAAGCTGCTGCTAAGGAATACGCTTCAGTACTTTCCCGCCACTTTCATCGTCTTCTCCAAACCCACCTCAAGTGATGTTGTGGGTTGACAAGTACAGGCCTAAATCACTGGACAAGGTCATCGTCCATGAGGATATCGCCCAAAATCTCAAGAAATTGGTATTCTCTTTGTTCAAAAAAACCCTAATATTATTTCTTAATCAATGATTTTGAAGCTGATTTTTCGATTTCTCACATTTAGGTTACGGAACAAGACTGTCCACATTTGCTCTTCTATGGGCCGTCAGGCTCCGGTAAGAAAACCCTAATCATAGCACTTCTCAAGCAGATTTATGGTGCCAGTGCTGACAAGGTATTTACTCTTCTCCTCTCCTTTTACTTTGTTATTCAGTAAAATTTCTTTCTCAGAAGTCAGAACTTAAAAAGGTTATGACTTTGAACAATGAACACTAATGGCTATTGGGCCAAGTAGTATTATCTTTACAATCTCTTGAGATTGATAATCATCTTCTGATTCTGTACTTGGCTGTAGGTGAAAGTGGAGAACAGGTCATGGAAGGTTGATGTGAGTTTCATCTTTTTTTAATTATTTTACATATACAGTTCTTGCTGCTTAATTCCAGTATTTGTATTATGCACTTGTTGGATTAGTAAAACCTTGTCTTAGTATCATCTAACATGTGGACGCATTGTGAATTTTGTTGTCTTTGAACTTTACTATATGAAACCTACCAAACTAAATCCAGTGAAGTCGTGGGCTTTGTTATAGTTGATTAGTTTCTCTACTAATATGTTTTACAATTAAGTATTTTCTTTTAAATTTCTATTGTTTTGTTATGTTAACTTTGAAAAATGCAGGCTGGGAGTAGAACACTTGATCTGGAGCTCACTACACTATCAAGTACCAATCATGTTGAACTTACTCCAAGTGATGCAGGCTTTCAAGACAGATATATTGTTCAAGAGATAATTAAAGAAATGGCCAAGAACAGACCTATTGACGTTAAAGGAAAGAAGGGATTTAAGGGTAAGAATTTCGTATTCCGCCTGACTATTTCTCTACGGTATCATTAGTGGAGACCATTTGTATGTTTCGAGCTCATGTTAATTCTTTGACGCATTTATAATTAAAGTGTGAGGCTTTTACAAGGGCATTTTATGTTATTTTCAGTATATATGCTGCTGTGATGGACTTGGTCTACATTTTATGGTTTATGAAATAGTTTTTCCATGGTCAATTATTTCTAGTTGTATAGCTTCTTGTTCAACTAAATCTCTTCATTATGCCTTTAGGTGTTCCTATGTTCTTGCTTGTCAACTTATTTCTCGTCTCTTACATCATTTATACGCTAAGTTTAGCTTGTCAACTTATCTCTCATCGCTTACATTTTGCATTCGATGATGTCTGATATATGGGAGAAGAATTTGTTTATCCCAAACACATGATTTTGTGTTTTTCTTTCTTTGGTGTTGGCAGTGTTGGTACTAAATGAGGTTGACAAGCTCTCACGAGAGGCACAACATTCTCTGCGGAGAACAATGGAGAAATATAGCTCATCTTGCCGTCTTATCTTATGCTGTAATAGCTCTTCGAAGGTTACAGAAGCCATTAAGTCTCGTTGTCTCAATGTGCGAATAAATGCACCTTCACAGGAAGAGGTACAGAACTTGTTCCCTCTTTTTTTATATAATAGTCATTTAAATAATCCAGCAACACAATTTGTGGAATGTCGATAATGATTCTATAGTCGCTATCAGGAAGATTTTATAAGATTCAATGTTTGCATCATTTGGCCTATAAAACTTTCTTGCAAAAACAAGTATGCAAGATTAATAGATTATTAACAAAAATGTAGCTCTTGGTTTCCAGATAGTGAAAGTTTTGGAGTTCATTGCAAAGAAAGAAAGTCTGCAACTGCCTCAGGGTTTTGCTGCTCGTATTGCTGAAAAATCAAATCGCAGTCTTAGAAGAGCTATTTTGTCACTTGAGACTTGTCGTGTCCAAAAGTAAGCATTATAAACTTTACCTACATAGTCAATCAGTGAGTTTGATTCTTTTGTTGTTTCATGTTTGGAAAAACAACTTTACATGTCTCGAATCTTTATATTCCCCACATATTTTGTAGCTACCCATTCACAAGTAACCAAGTGATATCTCCCATGGATTGGGAAGAGTATGTTGCTGAAATAGCAACTGACATGATGAAGGAACAAAGCCCCAAAAGGTCAGACTCTAAATGAATCATATAGTGTTACAATTTTATAACTTTAAAGATATAAACTCTTGTGTACTTCTTCAGGTTATTTCTGGTTCGCGGAAAGGTGTACGAGTTACTAGTTAATTGCATTCCACCAGAAGTCATACTAAAGGTTTTAAACAACATCTAGTTCAGTTTTGTATTATGTATTTGGTTCCATTTCTCCTTTTTTAAACCCAAAAATCTCTGCTTTCCTAGCGACTTCTTCATGAATTGCTGAAGAAACTGGACTCAGAGCTAAAGCTTGAAGTCTGCCACTGGGCCGCATATTATGTAAGTATATTTATATACTCCTCTTCTTAGTCTTAACTTGAGAGTTTTTTCTTCCTCTTACCATTATATCAACATCTGTATTCTCAGTGAGCATGAGGCTTGGTCCCTTGTTATGATGGCTTACTTCATGATATGTCTTTTGGCCCTTTCTTACAGGAACATCGGATGCGATTAGGTCAGAAAGCCATATTCCACATTGAAGGTATATAAATATAATACTCTTTTCTTGTTTCATTTGGCATGTATAGGTTACATAAAAGACAATCATCTTCTTACATTTTAATGTGTTGTTATTGTTGGTTTAACTACACTGCAGCATTTGTGGCCAAGTTTATGAGCATATACAAAAACTTCCTCATCTCAACATTTGGGTAGAGAGAGGCTACAAATCGAGGAAAAGAGCTCACACTTGTACTTTGTCTATTTGATAATTCTAAAGTTAAGGTTTCTTCTGTTTAGACTTCTACAGAGGTACGTTTAAATATCAACTTTTAATGATCCTGGAGAACAATTAACACTAGTTGCTTGCTCATCTCATTCCTTGATTTTCATTGTATGCTTCCTCAAAAAGTTTATGATAATTCACTAAAATTTTATAGAATCGTCTTAAATTTCATTAAAATTCAAATCACATCAACTATTTTTTGTATTGTCTATATTAATATAGCGAATTAATTGTATTTTCTCTCATTTATATCACAAAAAACACGTTCATATACCAAAAGCTTAGTCATTTATTCTATTTGTACCGGATTAAACACTTTTCTTAAAGCTAAAAAAATCTAGTGATTATTTTTTCTATAGGGAAATGAATTTAATTTATTAAAAATATATGAACTTCCAATTATTAAAAATCTAGTGATTCAATCAGAATAAAAATATATCCAAACGTGAAAAAATAATAGTTGACCTTTGTCTAATGGTGACATAGCTCACGGTTTAAGAAACAAATACCGTTGACCAAATAAAAATCTGATCGTAGCCCATTGTATAAGAATCAATTATCTTTGACAAAAAAAAATTGCATTTAATTAAAAAAATAATCGAATGCGTAAGTTAGCAAATTGGCTTTCTCTTCCTCAGAAGTTTCCGCCTCGGCCTCTTTAAAAGGGCTGAGCCGACCCTTCTCTTTCTCTCTCCATTAGTTATTTTTTATTTTATTTTGCTCTGTGTTTTTCAGCAATGGCGGAATCAAAGACAAAATTTGCAGAAGTAAGAGAATGGATCATCGAACACAAGCTTCGTACTGTAGGTAATTTTAATCACAATTTCCTTTTGTTCATCCTCGAATCAAGTTTCGTAAGAATATTATAGATCTGGATTATCTCTTATGTATCTGAATAATACCTCAGATCTGAATTATCTCAAATTTTTGAATCAAAATCAAAGTTCCTTTTGCTTTATTATGATTTGTTTGTGGATTTAGTTTCGTAACATTGAAGATGCATGTAAATCGAGTTTTGTGTTTGTTGTGATGAATGTTAATAGGTTGTTTATGGCTAAGTGGTATCTCTGGTTCAATCGCATATAACTGGTCAAAACCTGGTATGAAAACCAGTGTTCGAATCATCCACGCTAGGTATTCATTTTCTTATCCCTAAATGTTTCTTTGTTTGATTTAGTATAATATATCATCAATTGATTACTTAAACCTGAATTATCAATTTGAATATTCCTTGAGTAAGAACACTTTGCATGATGATGATGATGTTGATCTTGAATTCTTGTTTGACATTAGATTTTTCTCACATATTTTTTGAATTTGGATTATATTATCAGGTTACATGCTCAGGCCCTGACATTAGCTGCTTTGGCTGGAGCAGCCGCAGTGGAGTACTATGATCATAAAAGTGGAGCCACTGATCGAATCCCTAAATTTCTCAAACCCGAAAACTTAAATAAGGATTAAAACCCTTGTTATGACTGTTGATGATACCTATATTGTTATTGTAGAGCACACAATAGCTTATGAAAATTTCATGTTTCTTAATTCCTTTGTAATGGATTATTATCCTACGACTTGCAGATTGTCTACAAATGTAAGAGGTACGTAGAGAAGTTAAATCAATCATTTATTTTACTTATTATATCTCATATCTCAAATTCATCTTTCTAGGAATGTTATTGAACTTGACACAAATAATGGAATAAGAATTACTGTATTTGTAAAGAACATTTTACAGTCGTCAAGTTACTTTATTGGGCCTATAGTGTCTGGCCCATGTGCATAACACAAACATTCATGAAGTCCCAAGAGACCAACACATTAAAACGGTACGATCTGATAGCAATCCCACATAGCTTACATAAGGGAGTATTGGAATTTTTTAAACTATTTGTTATTCAATTCGTTTCCCTCGAATCAGTAACTTTTTTATTTGTATTCATTTTAAAATAATTGAATATTCAAATATTCATTAAAATCCAAATTATTCGTGAATATTCGATTCGTTTCATACTAATTTAAAAATAATTATAATTTTTTTTAAATATATATTAAAATAATAATATTTATTTTAAAACTATATAGTTTCTTTTAAATTTATTAAACTTTAATATTTACATAATTAATTTGATAACTAAATTTTTTTTATTTCTATATATATATAACTAATATAAAATAATATATATGTAGATATGTCGAATCGAATATCTGCCTCTAAAATTTTAATATTTGATATTTGATTTGCTTTATAAATTTACAAGTATTCGAATTTTTCGAATCAAATCGAAGTAAATACCAAATCGAAACGAATCTAATAAATATTTTGTCCACCCCTATTACATACTAACGTATGAAGACTAACTAAGCAAATCACTTACCTGACTTTATACTAGTGATCTCCATTGCACATAGAGGAGAAAGGGTTTGCGTTTGCAGCCCCTACCATGTTTTGTTTATTAAAAACCTAACTTTTGGGGTTGAAGTTAAAAAATTCAAATATGTGGAAAACTATTTCCAAACTCCCTTTTGGGCCTTTGGGTTTTAGACAGTGTTTTGAGACCCGGTCGGTCGAACTGGTTAACCCGGGATCTGGAAGCTTTTACGGTTCGGGTTTTA
>KE156560.1:31016-45465 GCA_000411055.1 Leavenworthia alabamica
GACACTCGATCGATCTATCATTCGGCAAAATGACTGGTGAAAGTTGATTGGTCGATCGATCGGGCGTTGATGGAGTACCCGGTCGATCGGGTGAATCGGACGTCCTGAGCATAGTTTCTTCGTGTTTTATCAAACCGATCCTTTCAACGCTTAATGCTCCTTTCCACAGCTAAATTACCTGATAAAGAACGAAAACTAACCAAAACCGATATAAATCCGAAGACTCGAAGTTAGAAAAACCGGTAAAATATGAATATATCAGTGTTAAAGCCTCAGAAAAAATAATTCACGGACCGTCTGCGCAAAGTGAGGCCCAATGGACCTAGAGAGGACGTGGAGGCTCATGGATCTAGAGCTGGCAAAGGATCATCTACGAGCTTAGAAAGAACATTGGTTGTTTACGGATAGTGGCGGTTAGAGTATTACAATTGGTACGCAAAGGAATACTCTATTCATTGTTTGATTTTCTACGTTGATGCATTTCTAATGTATGCAAATTGCATGTAAATATTTTTGAATTCGTGCAGTTATGATGATGACGAGAGAATGAATGATTCCGAAAGATATTTCTGCTTGAAATACTATGATTGTTGCAATCTAGATTGGTAGAATTGTTCAGTGTTTAAAAAAAAAATGGAGATTTTATATAGATAACTAATTATACAAACTGATTTTTCTTTTCAGACATAATTCTCTACTTATTACTGTATATTACAGAAATAATAATAATATTACAGATTCTTCTTCATCGCTTATGTCCCAAAGCCACCACTGGAATCCTCACTTTATGTCCTCGGCTACCTTTTAACTTCACCTCTCCAAAGCTGTATACTTGAGAAACTGACCTCACAGTCATTGTGACTGAGAACGTTCTACAAGCGCCTGGTCTGAGAGTCATTGCTGGTGGGTTCACTTCAATGGCGATAGATGGCTGCATCCTAGCTGTTAATGTGTATGTTTCTTCTACCTCTGCCACATTCGTCACTCTCCTTGTTACGGTTTGGGTCCCTACAAGGTGAGAAACAGCTATAGATGGCGCGTTAAAGTTGAAAGGATGTTTCATGTTGTAGTTGCAGTGTGTGTTTGTGTAGTTTCTTATCTCGTGTGCATCGATCCCTGGGGTTGTGCATAAGAATCCTAGATAGTCCTCATAACCTACAAGAGATTTGACCAGAGATCAAAGATGTTTGATAACTTGAGTGAGTGATGAAACAGAGCAATGAATGATATATATATACCTGCATCAAAGATAAGACCAGGATCTAGAGCAGCACTAGGATTGACATGACCACTTCCATAATCAAAAGGAGTAGCTTTAACAAGTGTTACAGCTTCTGTGTCTGAATATTGCTGTGCTTGAAGAAGTCTTCCTGCTCTATCTAAGACTGTTGAGGTTGTCATCAAAGCTGATTTGATAGCAGCTGGGCTCCATTGAGGATGCTTTTGCTTAACAAGTGCAGCTATCCCAGCTATGTGTGGTGCAGCCATGCTTGTTCCTGATATTAGTGCAAATCCTTCACCAACATAATTGGGCTCGTCTGTTCCGTTCGGACACCAAGCAGCCCAGATAAGATAACCGGGTGCAAGAATATCCGGTTTAAGAAGATCAGCATCTTGAAAGGTGAAATCTTTGGTATTGGGTCCTCTAGCTGAGAACAATGCCACTTGAGGTGCTGATTTATGGAGTACAGCTTCTAACCCATTTCCAATGCTTCCTTTAGCTTTAAAGCTTTTTACTCTTCCTGTCCAATCCCTTGATGTACTGATGTTGTAGTAATCTATCAAATCCTAAAGATGCAAAATACGACGGATTGCGAAATTAGGATGAGAGTTAACTTAAAAGCATTTGAAACTCTCCATTACCATTGACTTTGACACATCTGTAATCAAGATTCCTGGAATGGCACAAGGAACAGGATCGAATTTAGTTCCCGGAGAAACGTTTTCAACAACAAGAACAAAACCAGCAGCACCGAGATGTTTTGCGGTTTCAACAACTTTCTTGATTGAAGCTGTACCAACAACAAAGTTGAATGAATATCCACAGAGAAGAATCTTTCCTTGAACCAGTTTCTTGTTCAAGACTTCTGGTCTTTGGCAATCCGATGGACTATACTTGGAAACCGAAGAATCCAGCAGAACATCATTTGCAGAAACCAAAGTATATAGTCGATGAGGCCGAGTTGATGCTGCAGAATTATTATACATTACCAATTCATAACTGTATAAGCCATGCCAAAATGTAAAATTATAACATTATTCTTACGAGATAAGCCAATTCCAGCAAGCATTTTTCCATTCCCAAGGGTCAGATGATTTTTGTATCTACGATCGTCAATCGCAGCAGCAACAGTAGTTATCCAAGGGCTATATGAAACCAAAGTTTTCGGAAAGGGACCTCCGTTTCCAGCTGCTTGAGCAACAAAAACACCAGCTTTTACAGCCCCAAGAAGTGTTGCATCAAATGGATTCAAGAATGTTGTCTTCGTTGTTGTTGGAGGACTATTTGGACCAACCGAGAGGCTTAGGATATCAACTCCATCATGAACAGCCTGTTCATAAAAACCGAGAGGTACGTTATGCTCAGTCTTTATAAGTTGTACTAAAGTTCTTACTCTTACCTGATCAATCGCAGCAACTACATCAGCAACAAACCCTCCAAAAAGCCGGTAAAGAGCCTTGTAAACAGCAATCCTGAAGAAAAACAAAACCTCTTAGCTAATGAAGGAGAATAAAAAAAAACACTGTCAATGAGCAATATCTACCAACCTTGCACGAGGAGCCATCCCACTTGCCTTTCCGAATTCATAACCATGCATTTTCAACGGAATACCGTTATTCCCAGCTGCTATAGCAGCTGTGTGACTGAAAAATCCAGCAGAATCGGAGTTGCTTAAGTATATATTGTCCTGAAGACAAGTTTGGATTATTATAATAATACAAACCTTCCATGACCATCACCATCCATTGGCGATGCATAGTCGATATCAGGGTTAAACGCCCCAGCCGCTTTAGCCGCTTCAGCAAAATGTTGGGCTCCAACGATCTTTCTATTGCAGAAGCTCTTCTTGGTATGTGGATCTTCTTCACATTTCCCTTTATAATGAGGAAGTAGGCCATATGGTAATCTGTGGTGAGAGGCAAAACTCGGGTGATGCGGATAAATCCCCGAGTCAACAAAACCGATAACAATATCTTCTCCTGCCCTATCAAAACCGCCACCTGTTGGCCAAACATCAGTTGGAAGTCCAAGAAACTCTGGTGTATGTGTCGTAAGTCTCCTCACTTTCCAATCTCTGGTCACAGATCTCACTCCAGGTGCCCTACCAAGTGTTTCTGCCTACCAAATATTATAGAACATAAGAAAAGTTTGTAAAAACATGATCTCAATATCGATTTTTCACCTGCTCAGGAGAAACATGAACTGCAAATCCATTTATAAGGTGTTTATAGCTGTAAAGCTTTTTGTATGATCCTTCCTCAAAGAGCATTCCAAGAATCATATCGTGTTTCCTCTCTAAGTGACGAGCATACAATGTCACCAGTTCACTGAAATGAAAAAGTAACAGATTTGTTTAGTTATTCATATGAAGAAGATAAAACAATCAAAAACTACACCTTGATGTATCAATCTTCTCATCAGATTCAATAGCAGTTGCTTCAAAACCATTCTCTCCACCTTTGTAACTTATAATTGGATCTCCTTCCATAGTCACAATGTAAACCTCTGAAGTCACAGTTACAAGAAGAGCCGAAATGAGAAAACTTCTCAACGCCATATCCATATGTATTGGCACTATCCAAGCTCCAATTTTAACCTTCAAGCTGCAGCATTTAAACAAATCAAGGCATTAGCATCCTGAGACCACCTAGTACACTCTTCTCAGAGCTAAGGACATAGTGTTGGTCTAAAAGGACCAATCTTTCTCACACAATACAACTACTGTATAGAGAAAGAGAGAGAGTGACTGAAGAATGATCTCCAAGAGATCAAGATCCAAACACATAAACAGCATAACCAAAACCCAACCAACCCCAAGAAAAAAACTTGAAACTCAAATCAGAGATTGAAAACAAAGAACCTATAGGTTTTTCTCTGGTACAGCTCCAAAGAAATTTGCCTAAACACATTAATCAAGTAAAGAAAGTTCAGGTCCATCTAATACCATTTATAAAAAAAGCTAGAAACTGATAATAATAAGTACAGTATAACAACTATTGCTCTTCAATTAATGAGACTTAACAAATAAAAGGAAACAAAAAAAAAGAATCTTTAATCTCTTAACACTACATTTTGCCAAAAATTAATCAAAAGACTTATAAGAATATAAACTCACTTTTACAAATCATTCAAGCAAAGAATAATAAAACTTCAAATAAAACCCAGAGGAGAAAAAAAAAAGATCCTTTTGAAAACTGTAGCTTCAATAGATTAAAAGCCAAAAAAATGCCAATAATGTAGTCAGAAACTTAAATTTGCAGATGAAACAAACAAAAAAGGTATCTTTTTGAGATGAAATGGAGAGATTACGATTGAAATCAGAACCACCCAAACGGCCAAAGATTAGAACTTTAGTCACTACATAAACCACATTTGTTGATTCAGATCTTTGATGTAAGTGATAAAGAGAAAATTTTGATTCTGGGTCTCTTTGTTGAATAGAGATTTAGTGCTAAGGATCTCAAAAGAGAGAGAGTGCGAAATAAAAGTAAAAAAAAAAAAAAAAATTACTGTGACTTTAGTGATGAAGTGAGTGTGTGGTCTCTGTGTCTTGGGTAGAAATGGAGAAGTAAAAGGTAGTTAGGGTTTAATTAATAATCTTTCTTAATTATTGATAAAAATGTTTAAAGAGACAACAAACCCAAGATAATGGAGATTATTTATATAATTGTTAGTTTAGATTGTAGTGTTTACTATTTAGATTATTCATGGGCAAACGGATCGGATTGGCAAAAACTTAGGTAGATCGGGTTTAGATTAATCGGATATGGATAAATAAACCGATCGGTATAATTTTATTTTTAGTTTAGATTTTAGGTCAGACTGAAACGGTTTAAATAATCAGTTTATTCGAATTTTAAAATTATTTTAATAGAATAATCGAATAAATAAAAGTTTTGATCCGATAAATCTAAAAATTTGTAGCATGAAACTAATCTAATTAAACTATAATCTAAATCGATTAATCCAATATTTTTTCAATTTACTCAATAAATTTTAAAATTTCCGGATAATTGGATTACCAAATAAATCCGTTTAATCTCTGATCAACGGTGATTTAGATTCTAAAGGTTAAAAATGTAAAAAGTTATTAGATAAATAATGGATAACTAGAATCCAAAACTTGGGGTCTGGATTTACAATTTACATAATTGTCCGAAGGTGAGAGGAAAGAGAGCGACCATTCGCGCGCGATATTTGCTGTCAGTTCATATGTAAATGACGACACTACCCCTTAGAAGGTGGGCAAGGGAATCAATGTTTTTTATCTTTAAAAACAATATACCTTTTATTTAAAGATTTTTTACATAAATTTAAAAATACGTAAAGTTTTTCTACTTTCTATTAATGCACTCCATAATTCTTTTTTGGCTAAGTGATCAGCTATAATACAGATTAAGGCTTCAACTCGTAGACCAAATTTCAGGAGCTGAATGAGTTGAATTAGCATTCATCTCATATTTCACCAGTCTAGTTGAAAAAATAAAAAAACTCATTCAACTTGTTCAACTACAAAAATTGAATAAATAAAAAAAATACAAAGGAAATGTGTTCAACTCATTCATCTAATATTTTGTAGTTGAATGAATTGAATGAAATTCAACTTAAAATATTTTCAACTTTTTTATTCAACTCATTCATTTTACGTTTACCAGTTGGGGCCAAAGTTGATATTAACTTTAAAATTTTACAATAAAAACATAAAATCATATTTTTCCAAAAATTTAAAATTATAATAATATTTTTTAAATGCAGACGGAGTAATAATGTTGTCAATAGTTTAGTAACCTTATTTACTTTACAAATTTCTTTGTATGCGAAAACATTTTACAAAATTGATGATCGTATTTATTTTTTTACTTTTCAAATTCTTTTATATGTTGAAAACCGATATTTAATAGTTTAAGTTTTTTAATTTCTATTTGCATCCTTTAAAGTAAAAAAATCATTTTTCTGCTTTTTAACAATCCATTCTAAAGTATGATGACCTAACATAAACTTCAATGTTATTTCACTCTTAGAGTTAATTTAATTATTTTTCTTTTAATTGTTCATAAGCCAGATAAATTTTGATTAATTACTTTTGACTAAGTTTAGTTAATATTTTATTTTATTTTATCGTCTAATAATCATTAGTATTACAGATTTTTCATAAATACGATAACAATTATATTTACGATGATTCCACGATACAGATATTTTCTGACAGACAATTCTGCATATACGACATCTCATGATAGACATGCTCTCTCAGTAACATTCGGATCTTCGACGAACGGTGTTGCAAATATGAAATCTTTTATGATAAACAAACTTTTCTCGCAACATGAAATCATGATGGACGATTACATATGCGCACACCAAAATCTCTAGAAAGCATTTACATACTTTAATATGTAATAACTGTATTTTCTGAGTTTCGAATTTCATATCTGATGTAAAAACCTTTAAATCTTGATTAATATGTTATTTAAAAAAAATTTACGAGAAAATGATTAAATGTGGTTAAAAACTGATACACCAAGTTTCTATTTTAGTTATTATTTATTTTGGAAAAGCTTTAAAAAATATTATCATATATTCACATTTTTTGTTTACTTTCTGAATGTTATTTGAATATAATCGTATTCTTAGATAAGTAACGATGTGTTCATTTCATACATAAAGTGTTATAATAGCATTTGGATACTATACTAAGAAAATAGTAGTGTAAATGAGTTTCCAAATTTTAATTTTGCTTAGGATCTTAAATTTTCTAAATCGGTCTTGCTTATGTTATGTAGGAACCATGGCTCACTAGTGCTAAATATGTCATTAATTTAAATTTTTAAAATATTTGTGTATGAATTTGCACAATTTGTGTATGAAATGCGAAAACAATTTTTACTTACGATAATTTCATGACATAAATACTCTTCGACATCTCCATGATGGATAAGTTCTCCCATAACACTCGGATTTTTGACGGACGGTTATGCAACTACGACATCCCTTCTGATGGACAAGCTCTCCCGCGACACGAGACCACGGCGGACGATCTGCACACACTGTAACCTCTGGAAAACCTTTACATCCTTTAATCTATAATAATTGCGTTCTCTGGGTTTCGAACCCCAAACCTGATATAGAAGTTTTTAAACCCTTAACCATTAAGCCAAAGACGCTTCCACCACATTGTTATCATTCAAGCGTGAATTAGTCAACTATCCGCTAAATCCCATCAAATTCATGTATATATATATTTTCATATTCTTTTATGTTGAAAAAAACAAGAAATTAAGAGAACAGCTTGTGAAATCTAAGATTTGATGAGACAACATATAGTTAATAAATAATCAGGTCAATGTTTAGGGCATTGTAATTATAAATATCAATAAGAAATATAAATATAAATTAGAAATTGGAGGTATATGACAATAGATAGTTAACATATGAACTGAAAGCACATGTGAGCATTGTTCCCACAAAAATGTCGTTTAGTCCAAACACATCATGTGTTCTCACATTTTTTTTTTTTGTCCAATACTTGCTCTAACACTATAGTACAACTCCAACAATGTAAATTTCCTATATTAATTTTTATTATTATATTTACCTGAAATTAATTATAAGAAAATTTTCTCACAACAATTTGTAACTCATGAAAATATTCATTTTTATAATTTGGATAAATCTAAATAAATTTTTTATTTCTTTTTGAGGTTAAGGAGAGTCCATATAAATATATGTGACACCAATGCGTATGTGAAATAGTATTCAAAACTCGAATTCGAGAATAAATTTTTAATTTTTTTCTCTTTTTTTTTTTACCACTACTAATTTACGCTCGTCGGTCCGGACCAAAATATATATTTAGATGTGGTAGTGATATCTCATATTTTTTGTGATAAAAATATCTAATCCTAGAGAATATAGATCAATAATCTTATAAATAGTTCATTCATCATTATTAAATTTTGAATTCTAGATATGATATGCTTACAAACACATAATATATACATGTAATATTTTATAACTCTCAAATTTAATGACCTCAATCAGATATAAGTATTTATCTAATATTTTAACACGTTTATATTTATCTAAAATCTGAATACAATATTATATAAATAACTAAAGCTTCTCATATTTATCAAAAGTTTTCCATAAAAAAAAGTTATCTATAGTCAAAAAGGTAATAGATGAAATCATGTCAAGAAACAAAAAAAATTCCTTAAGTGTAAAGATATATAAAAGATAATGTATAATTATATTCTCAAATGTGAATTCAAAGCAACATATGAAAAGCTTTCTTAGCTACATCTTTGGAAAATATAAATTTTATGATCACTAAAAAAATTTCATCATTTCATCTGAATCTTTCAACTATTATTTCAACTATACGTAACCACATCAAAATTTAACACGAGTTGTTAGCAGAAGATAGTTTATGAATATATTTTTAATTTTTATTAATTTAGTAACATATTTTAATATTATATTTTCTTTTTTATTTTAAAATATATTTTGACTCTAAAATTTTTTTGATATATTTTAAATAAAAACAAATTTTCATTTTAAAATCTAAAATGGTTGGATCAATTTGGTATTTGGAACCATAGTATGACGTCTATGAACTGATGTCAGAAATTGAATCGAAGATATTGATATATTTAAAAAAATAGATATGTTGAAGCCAAGTTGACTATTTCTAAATTATCCGATTTGATCGTAGAAGTACTTTTGGTAGATCGAAAATTCGCATGTGATATGTTGCACTTGTTCTCCTATCTCCGAACCTGTTCGAACTATCTCTTATTTACTATGTTGTGGTTTTCTATGAAATCTTGTATGATTTGGTGCATGATATATCCAATCTCTTGGTTGAGAATATTATATTCCCATTGGGGTTTGAATGAGTTAATAGAAGAGCTTGATTGACAAAAAAAAATATGTTGAAGCACACTTTTGTATTATCAAGAAAACTTATTATTAGTTTAAAATAAAATAAAAAATGGGCTCAAACCACATATAATATAAAACAACACTTTATTAATGAAATTTGATGACAAATATATATATATACACAACAGTTTATGACATATGGACTCACATATTCACGTGTATGTACGTACACATACATACATGAGCATATAGTTCCAAATATAATTGAAAAATATGTCAACAAATATTATTAGGGGATTTATCGCACACTCCAAACCTAGTAAAATATAAAAAGATCCAACACTATTAATGTAAGCTACTAAGATGAGCATAACATATATATAAGTCTCATCATCCATTTTGAAATAGTAGCTCTATCGATTCTTCGATCTTTCCTCCACACAAAATGTAATGGACTCTAACAACGGGACAGCCATTATCTCACGACCAAAGCCAACACTTTAAATTCAAGGTCTTATGTCCCAGCCACATCAGCTTATGATGCTTTAGTTGGTTTATTGGGCTACAATAACTGCGGCCCATTATCTTAAACCTAATCAGTCTAGGAAATTGATGGAGCCAATAGTCATAAATATATATCCTTTTACATATAAAGGACATTTTATTAAATTGTTATGAAAGAGTTACAAAATGGTGAAAATATTACATAATCACAACTCAAAAGACAACCAAGAGTGTTTGGACTGTGAACAATCCAAAAATCCAGAATTTAAAAATATAGAAATTATTATGCAAGAGGAAAATACATAAAAATTAAAATTTTAGAAAAGTCTCAAAATGGCAATAGATCTTATAAAATTAAGAGAAATTCATCATATTTATAAGTTAAATTTTACAAACCCTAGATTATTAAAATTTCGTCTTAACACAAATGGGTTGAAAGGACGAGATGGAAATAAAAATCTTGAGCTTTAAGAAACAAAAAAAGTTCAGGTTGATATTTATAACTTATAAGGGTTTTCGTTAAACCTATCATTATTTATTCGATACAAAAAAAACCCAATAATATAAAGCCCAATATCAAATATAAAAGTCCAATAAGGTAATTGAGCTAATATTTTATAAGTTTCACAAATATTTGACATTACTAAATTAATTTTAAAAGTTGACTTTTTATCTTTAGAAGCGAGTAAAAAAATAATTATTTTGTTATTTTTAATATATTAAAAACCATATAAAGTGTGAAAATTATAAAATATGAAAAAGATAAAGAGAAATATGACTTTTGGGACATGAGCAGATTATGTTGTCTCCTTGGATTCTTTGGTTGTTTTGTTTTGAGAGGAGACTTCTTCGAACATGGACTCTTTATTACTTGTCATATATTTTTTCTTATTTAAGAAAAAAAAAAGAGATAAGAACAGACAATATATGAAAATAAAACTAAGAATATATTAGTACTCAAACTAAATATATTGAATATCCGAAATTAAAAATCAAAAGTTTATTTAAGAAAACAAAATATGTTTAAACAATATTAGTACAACTTACTTTTTCTATTAAAGGTTTTTAGGTAAAATATTTTTTAATTTTTCTTGTTTACATCTAATGAAAACAATATAAAATACTGGAAATTTTCTTTTACCTTTTAATCAAATGTAAAATAAATCTTGAGTAATTCCTTCTAATACCATCATTTATAGTTTATTGGACAAAATTACATTATTTTTTTTTAATTAGACATAAATACCATTTTTTTTTTTAAATTATAATGTTAGGATTTAGTATTTAGTGGTTGGGTTTACTTAGACCAAATTGAAATCATTTTTTATTTATATATAACTCACATTGACATCATTTGGTGCAAATATATTCATGGTCAACAAAATTACACAAGTTTTGTAAGTTAAAGTTTAAAATACGAATAAACAACTTTTATTTCATGGTCAACAAAATAAACATAACTACTCTTACTTTATGAATCTAGTGTCGGTATAAAGCATATAAACCCCTAGTTAAAAAAAAATACTTTATAATTTAATATATTTATAAATTTTATATCATATGCAGAGACACATATGTAATAGGTATGACCAAAACTTAACCACAATGGTATTTCGTGTTTAACCATTTAATTTTAACCGTAATCAAACCGTAATTATATTAAATAGTTAATAACTATAATTTTTAATCGTATAAATATATTAGTTGTAGTTAACCATAAATTATCAACCGTAACAATAATAAATTGTAACCGTATAAAAACTGTTAGTTAATTGTATAACGTAACCGTGGTACTATAAGTTTATAACCGTAATCTTTTTCAAAATAAAATATATATATATATATATATATATATTTATATGGTAAATATTAATTAAAATATATTATCTAAATTTTATAATAGAAGTTACATATATTTTTGTAAAATTATGACTGATATTATTTTTATATTATAACTAAATATATAAATCAAATTTAACCATATATAACCGTAATATTTTTTTAACTATAACCAATTGTAAATGATTATAACCTTAACCGTATATTAAATGGTTAAGATTAAAGTTTAAATTAGTATAAACATAACCGATAGTTACTAACCGTAACAACAATAATTGTAAATAGGAATGTTGTGATGGATTTTTTAGTCTGACCGGATCTGAACCCGTATTGAATCCGATTATTTTTAACCCGTTATTAAAACTACTCTCATAATCCAAAGTACATATTGGATAGCCCACAAAAAACCAATAAATTTTGGATTATCCACAAATACCCGCAATATATTTTATTATTTTTAATATATATATTTTTAAAAAATTTATAAGTTTTATATTATATATAATATTTACATAGAGTATATATATATATTAAATATAATGTTACATAAATAGTTATATATTAAATATTATTATATTATATTTATGTAAAANCCATTGAATTTTTACCCAATTTTAACATCCAAACTGTAACCATGTCATTTCTAAACATACAAATGTGTTTGCATATTATATTATATATATATATATAGATAGAAGCATAATAAACTCAACAGTTCTTATTTTGCTCTATCCATACTTATTCACTTCACCACACAAACACACATAAACAAAAAATGACAAAACATTTTAAATTGAAGATTTCAAGAATCCTCTCTTTCAAATCTTGCCGTCCAAAAGATCCTTCATCTCTTCCTTTTAATCCTCTTCCTTTAAATATACGTCCTTCTCCTCCACCGCTTAATACCTCCGTCGTCACTACAGTACCACAACGTCGTCGTTCTTCTTTCAGGTTACAAGTTTTAACCGTGTTTGGTTGCGGACGCTCGTCAACTTCGTTAGATGTTGAACCGTTATCTCCACCGCAGGCGCCGACGTTATCTCCACCGCAGACGCCGTCGTTTCAGTGGGAAAGTGAAGGGAAGTGGCATGTGATTGCTCAAGTCAACGAGGGAGAAAACGAAACGCCTCGTCGGAAAATCTCGGAAAAAGATGATCGTCGACGTTTAGGTAAGAAAGAGAGAAACACTCGACGGCGAACGAGTACTTCATCTGCTGAAGAATATGAAGAAGAGATAGAGAGTCTCTTACCATCTTCTACAAACCTAACGCCGGAAAATTCATCTTCAGAGTTGCCACGTGTCACACGTCGACGGAGAAACGTTTCGAAGACAAAAAGCACTTCGTCGGTGATTGATGAAGAGATTAGTGAGTCATCTTCTCCGGCGAGACTATCTTCGTTTGTACATAGATTAATGCCGTGTACGGCGGCGACGGCAGTTATGGTGGAAGGAGTAGCGGTAGTGAAGAGATCGGAGGATCCATATGAAGATTTTAAAGGATCAATGATGGAGATGATATTAGAGAAGAAGATGTTTGAAGTAGCTGAGCTCGAACAGCTTCTTCATTGCTTCTTAACGCTAAACGCTAAACGCCACCACCGCGCGATTATTAGAGCGTTTTCGGAGATTTGGGTTGCTTTGTTTTCCGGTGGTGGTCGAAGATCCTCTTCTTTCTCGAGTTTTCGACTCTCTGATTATGATGAATGTTAAATTGAAAAAAAAAAAAAAAACAAGTATTAATGTCTAACGAAGCTATATTTTTTAGATTTTTAAATTATGTAAATGTCAAATATAAAATTATGCGTCGGTGCAATAATTTACTAAATTGTAATCATTTAAGTGCGTACTTTCATTTAAACAATATATTTGCACGATTTAGATTTTAATGTTTAGATTACATAGATATTATTTCATAACAAACCAAAAAAGAAGATATCGTATTCATTTATACACTATAATTTGCTTAATTTTTTTTAAAAATCGTGTTAATATGTAATATTAGATATTATCTATTAAGGTTCGACCAATCAAAGAAAAGCAAGAACTGTTTCACTTGACGTTCGACTATACAACAAATACTTGGAAAAACAACAGATGTTCACTTTTTTGTTATTCTTATCTTACACGTCCAATATTTAAAAATGCTTAGAATATGACACGTGTACGGTCGATGTTGACTATTTTGACTCAGCAAACGAAGTGACAAATGATTGAAATCAAAAGAGACAAAGGTTTAATCAAATAAAATATTGAATATTGGTCTTTTTCAGACAACAAAACAAAAACAAAAACAAAAAAAGATGGGTTTCTCTTCAGTGTTTTTAGGGGTATATTAAAATCAGAGTCTGATACTCGAGATGAATCAATCAATGAATAGGTCAGAGGCACTATTGGAGTAATGGGTCCATATAACTTAAACAGCAAGCCACCTCTGTTCAATCACTTCTGTCTTCTTTCTTGTTAAGTGTAAAAAAGCAACTTCAAAGGTCAGAACGCAGAGTTAAATTATCGAGTTTTTACAGTATTGTTTTGGTAAATATCAAAGCACACGGCATCAGATACTCTGCAACACTACAGGAACATTACTAAACACCACACACGCCCACTTGTTTCTACTCTCTTCAGACAAAGACATAAATGTTTTTTATTTTATTTTTGTTACTCTTTCATCGTAGATTATGCTAGTTGTGATCACTTGTCATACAAGGTAAAAGTTTTACAACAGGTTTGATTTGGTTCATTACTCAAAATATGATTAAACATCAAACTATCAGCCATGGTGTGGTGGTGGAGGCATAGACATGTGATGGTGTTGGTATGGTGGAGGTGGTGGTCCACCTTGTTGCTGCATGTGTTGCGGTGGCCATCCATGTTGGTGCATTCCCATGGCTTGTGGTGGAGGTAGACCACCGAAGCCTTGCTGGTTATGATGAAACTGCTGCTGCTGCGGAGGTGGTGGTGGTGGCATACCCTGAGGAGGATGGAATTGCATGGGAGGT
>KE156560.1:45572-57514 GCA_000411055.1 Leavenworthia alabamica
GCTGAGGTGGCCAAGATGGAGGCTGAGTTTGGTACATTTGTGGAGGTGGTGGTGGTGGTGGACGAGCAGCTGGGATCGGAACAGGTTGCATACTATTACCATTAACTTGAGGAGTATTGAGATGCGTTGGGGGACCACTTGCGAATAACGTATGAGGTCTACTTCTCTGAGAAGTTGGATTTGTGGCAGCCAAAAGCCTCTCTGCAATCCACAATATTAATATTATTGTCCCAATAACGGAAACTAGAACTGGGCAAAAAACCCGAACCTGAACCGAAAAAGAGGAACCGAATCCGACTCCGAACCCGAAATTATAAAATACCCGAATGGGTAGTAAAATTTTCATACCCAAAAACTCGAACCGAACCCAAAAAATTATAAGCATCCGATAGGTATCCGAAATGCAATTATATACCAATATATATTAATTTTATTAAGATTTTATATAAACCAATTACCTAAATTATAATTATAAACTCAGAAATATCAATTAGTTTAAGATTATAATGATTAAAATACTCAAAATAACTGAATATTTTTAAACTATTTGTGAAATTTAACAAAACTTTTGTTTAATATTTTAAGTAAAATTTAATAAATGTTGATTCGAGTAAACATGATATTATCTGAGCCGTATTGTACTATGATATTTTTAGATATTTACATGTCGTAATTTTTATTTTCAGATTTTTAATGTATTAATTGTTAAGAACCGAACCCAACCCTAAAAAAGAAGAACCGACTCCGAACTCGATCCGAAATTCTATAAGTATCCAAAATTTCTTTACTCGAAAAACCCGAACCCGAACTGAGTACCCAAACGCCCAGGGCCTAACGGAAACCAAAACAAGAGATAATGATAAAAGAGTCTCCTAACCTGCTGGAGTACCATGACGCTCTCCTTTAGTATCTTTCTTGTATGCATAAGAAACTGTTATTTGACGATTACAGAGATATTGTCCAGTCATTGCCTGTAACACTCAAGAAAGATCCGATATGTTAGACTCGTAGTTCTCACAGTCAAGTTCAAACAGAGAATTTACCTCAGTAGCAGCATCAGATGCCTCAAATGAGTCATAGCTAATGAATCCAAAACCTCTTGAGTTTCCAGTATCAGGATCTCTCATTATCTAAAATGAAAAGTTTCGAAAAAATCAGATTTTTTTCATATAATCAACAGATATCAAATAATATAAAGATTCAACCTTAGGATTAGAAGCAATCACACCAAAGGCACTAAAAGTATCATACAAGAGCTTCTCATCCACATCCTGTAATAAAAAAACAAAACCTGGTCAGTCATTGTTAACAATTACAGAGAGTATTATCACACAAACTTACAGGATCAAGGTTTCCAATGAAAAGGTTAGCACCAACATCCAAATTCTTCTTATCTTGAGAAGCCTAATACACAGTTTTAATCAACAAAACAAAAATGTTAGCAACTTTTACAAACAAAACTCACAAGAGTTATTATATAAGAGATAAGAGATACAATTAAGTTCTTACACCTTGTTAACACGAATAGGCTTCCCATAAAGCTTAATCATGTTAAGAACCTTAATTGCCTACACAAAAAGATTCAAAATTTTGTTATCATTATGACCTAAAAACAACTTCTAAAAGACTAAAACTCATCAACAAGAGTAACACTTACATAATCAGCATCTTCCTCACTACTATTTTCAATAAATCCATATTGTTGATGAAGATTTGTTACTCTATCTTTAGGAACATATACATTAACTAATACAATCCCAAGCAAAGCTAGTGTTAAAATCAAACCCTAAGATTGTTTCAAATTAAACTGATAATTAGGGTTTTAGCTTACCAACCGGTCCAGCTTGTACGAATAATTCCCAAAGCGATTCTTCAGAAAGCTGAAGAAATTCAAATGATGTAAAATAGAATCGATTTCACACATTGGAAGATGAGAAAATACATACTAAATTACGAACCTGGGGATCGAGATTTCCGACGTAAACAGTGGCGTCTTGGTTTCTCTCAGCGGAGTGTTGACCTAGAAGATTAGCTCCTACACCTGGAGCTATTCTAGTCGTCATCTTCTTCTTCTCCTTGTTTGCTTAAGCCTCCGTCGCCGGAACAAAAGTAATTGAGAAGCTGAGGTTTTCAGTTTCAGAACAACGGTGAAGAAAGAGGGTTTATTCATAGTGGGCCGCCACTAATGGGCTTTTATGCTCTTTAACCTTTTCATTTTAGGCCTAGTAAGCAACTTTCAAACCCATCCAAATTTGTTAAGAAAATACCTGAATTTTAATTTTAATATGATTTAATTTTAATATGATTAAAGTATAATATATTGCTCTTACCTTTATGGAAAAATTCCTAGAAATTGTAGATTTTTTACAGCTAATTTAAGAAAAAAAACAATTTCAGTAGAAAATCATAGTATTATAACTAACCTTCATGCTAGATCACAGTTTCCACAAGTCCTTGATATATAACTGAATCAAGCAAGCACAAACAAAAACCATATCTTCTATATCAAGTTCTCAAGCTTTATGCAGCAGCCTCTCTTTATTCATCTAACACTTCTCTTGTTTTTGAAGAAGATGAATCAGTAGCCTTTGAATACAATCCCAGCTTCTCCTCTAATTTCTTCCACTCTATTACTAATGGCGGAGGAAACTTCTTCTTCACAGTCCTAGCCACTCCTCTTGCATCTTCCATTCTATTATTCCTCACTAATCCTTCAGTCAAATGCTTACAAGTTTTGAAATCCGGAATCTTATGCACTATCACACTCTTCTTGAACACTACTAAACCTTGTTCATAAAACCCATTTATACACAAATGAAATATCAATGTCCTAAACGTCGCTGCATTAGGAACACAGTTGTGTTCTTTCTCAATCCCTTCATACACTTTTTTAGCTTCATTCATCATTCCTTTTATGCAATACGCAGTCATAAGATAGTTATAGCTAATCGTATCAGGTTTCAATCCTACATTGCTCATTTCTTCCATCAATTCTTTAACTTTTTCGGGACTTTCTTTAGCAGCATTCATGAGTCTAACATTATAAACAGTGTTATCTAAGTCACAGCCTTTGTTCACCATTTCATTCCACAAGGTTTCAGCTAACTCAACTAAACCATTCTTATATAAAGATCCTAATATGGTAGTGTAAGCAATGATTGTAACTTGTACACCTTTAAACTCCATATCTCTCATAATCTCAATAGCTTTTTCAGTAGAACCAGATTCACAATATGATTTAATCAACATACCATAAGAGATTTTATCAGGAGTAATAGTATTATACCTCTGAGGCATTTCATCGAACAGTTGGGGAACTTTATCGAATAAATTTGAATGAAGACAAGCAGCGAGTAAAGCATTGAAGGAAACAATGGATCTAGGAGTACCAAGCTGATCCATCTCTTCAAACAATTTTAAAGCATGATCAAACATTGAGGCTCGTCCGTAAGATCTAATCAATGTAGAGAGAAACGGCTCTGTTTTTATCTTGGGATCGTTTTTGTGAGACTCGATTAAGGCTTCAATATCTGAGAAGCGTTGAGATTTAGCTAAACGTTGGACTGTTAGCTCCATGGCGTAGCGAGATGAGAGAGGAGATGATGAATTTTTGGTGACGGAGTTGTAAATCGCTAATGCTTTATCGGGATCGTGAATTTTACGGAGTTTGGATTTAGCTTTGGAGATAGTGATTGGTGTGGAAGAAGCAATGGTTGGAGTAGCTTCAGCGGCGGTGGAGAAACGGCGAAGGAAACGGAGATAGAGACGTGACGGCGTCATTGCAAGCGTCGTCAGGTACAGAGGAGAAGGAAAGGATAGTTTTGGAAATGTCTTTAGGGTTTTAGAAATGGGTTTTGACTTTTTTTTAGGTCAAATTGTTTTGGTCTTCGTTAACGTGGCAGCGTGAGATAAATTTATAAGTGAAATGGGCTAGGCCCAGCCCATTAAACTAAAGTTGTAACTTGTGACTCCTCATATATTTTACTAAGGCCTCGAGTGAACACTTCACACTTGTATAGTTTGCATGAGAACGAGGTTTCGCAATGGTTATTTTTATAATATATAGAAAAAATCACTAAAATAATTTTTGTTCAATTAATTTAAAGGTAACACAATCAATAGAATTATAATATGAAAATTTATACTGTTATGTATATTTGTATTTAGTGATGAAAATTCTCTGTAGCTAATATATATATANTTAAGTTAATTACAATCAATAGAATTATAATATGAAAATTTATACTGTTATGTATATTTGTATTTAGTGATGAAAATTCTCTGTAGCTAATATATATATAACTAATTAATATATATCTGAGTAAAGAGAATATTATTTTTAGGTGAGGTCTATCTTAAAAGAAACAAAATTTTGGTTTAAAAATATTGATTATTTAATATATATATATATATATAAGAAAAATATGAGTTACTTTATGAACAACATCAATCCATAATATCTTGACACATAGTCACATATCAATATATCATTATATATAGTGCCAGTTCAGGCATAGATTGAATCTGACTTTAACTTTGAAAAATGTCTACACTCAGTTGTTTCTTTAAAACTACACCAATCGAGTTCTTTTTATCACTTCTTGATCATTCCCCTTTTTAGTTTTTGTATAATTAGCAATTTATACACATCAATATATTTTTCAAGTGTAGGATAGTTCAAAAGATATTGATATTATTATCTTTTTTAATCAATACATTATAGAGTTGAATTTACTTAGTAATGTAACATTTATCTGGTTTCTTTGAATTTATGTATTTATATAGTAATAGTATAACATTTGGCTGATTTATTTTGATAATTAATAAAATTGAGCCATGAAACAAATTAGTGGTTCTTAAGTATAATATATAATTTTAGCTATTGTATTAAACAAAAATAAAATCCAAACAAAAATTATAACTTGTGATTTAAATGATAAATTGATAATGGTAAGGTATGTATTTTAGATATATTGTAAAGTTAATATTCGAATGTCCATCATAAGGTCTCCAAAATTGTTGTCACATAAGGTGAACCCATATTTATTTTATTACCTAATTAAGCTACATTTTATCCAAAAATCTTTTTTTTAAATTTGGCAAAATCTTATCCTATGATTTGTAAAGTTTTATCGTCGTTTTGTTTGTGTTTGTACTTTGTATGTCATGTGTCACACCTTTAGCCGTTTATTTTATACCATACCATTAAATGTTAATTCTAGATGATGATATAAAATGTAATATATCAAAGAAACTCTATATATATAGCTTAATACTCATGATACGTATTAAAAAAATATAATATTACCAGAAGACATGCTTTAGTTTCTATCATGCTATATCTTTCGTATTATTATTTAATGACTATAAAATATATATATATATATATATATATTTTTTTATACGTGTTATAGTATCATGTATAATACATAAATATAGAATTTCATTTACTGCAAAAAAAAAGAGTGAAAATTGCACAATAATCTGAAATAAAATATTAATTAAATACATAACAAGCAACGCAATATTTAGTTGATTTTTTCACTGATCTATAATTTTTTCAATGAATTAAAATTTAAAATGGATTCAGAACAAATTTTTGTTTTAATTAATATTAAATGTCAAATATGTTTGATAATTAATATCAATCACAATAAAATGGATATACAAATGTTTTTAATTTTTTCTTGATTAATATCCATCGTCAAATATGTATTTATAATTTTTTCATGTATATATGTTAAATATCAATTATAAATTTTATAGTTAATAAACAAAACATCGATTATACGATTTTAATAAAGTTTGTAGTCTATTATTGCTTCTTATTTTTATGTGTTAGCTTTGCGTTTTTTTGTTTAACATATATTAAGGTTCTATTTTTAATAGTTAAAGTGAAGGGTGTGAATGTAATTTTATGCTGGATCCAATTTTGGTTGCTGTGGCATATTGCCATTCACATATATTGCTATATTTCTAAAAATATTTATTTTTAAAAATATAGATATGTGAAGAAAATATTTTATGAATAAACATATAATTAGAAAAAGTTTGTGTTTTTCTACTTTGTTATATCTACTTTGTGTTTTGTAATAGATATCTACAAGCATATGAATAATTAATATATTAATCATAAATAACCCTATATACATTTACGTTACATATAATAATCACAAATAACCCTACATTTACGTTACATATAATAAAATAGTTAGTAACTTTTTACATGAATGGGCTCATCCATTCTAACCCACCATTAATGTACTCCGGCGAGTAGAACATGTTCTCGTAGTCGTCTCCGACATAGTAATCTCCAAAAAACGGTGTCGTCTGATTGGCTTCGACGGTGACAGATGAGATAGGACTGTTGCTTGAAGTGCCTTTGACTCTTTGTGCTAACTGTTGAAGTTCTCTTTCAGCTTCATAAAGCTGTTCCTTTAGATGAAGAACCTGAAAGTTAAGAATTTGATTTTATTTAATCGTAATTAGCTAATCAAGTTTTATGAATTTGATTTAAATAATTTATTTTGTGGGTCTAGTGATTAAAGACTCAATGACTACGACAAGTGAATAAGTGTGACCACTAAAAACAAAGTATGTACGGAAAGATAATTACAATATGTATAATGACACTTTGTTTTGTCTTTTTTTTGTAGTTCACTTTTGTATTATTTTTTGTTTCTTTATGTAATAAAAATAATTACACTATATTTATTATACTAATTTACGTCTTTTACTAATTAGGCTTAAGCTAATAACACTTTTTTTTATACTCAACAACATTTTGATTACTGTTGTTTTTTCTCATTGATGTGTTTGTGTTCACTTGGTATAGTAAAATATCATAAATAGAGGTAAATTAACCAACGTTAGGTAATATATTTTTGTATTTTATTTTGATCACAAATAAAATACTCTTAACCATTGTTAAAACTTATAACCTATAGTTTTATATATTATTTATTTATATTTGAATAAGAAGAGAACATTAAGTAGAGCTATCAGATGTACCTCAGAATCAAGACGACACTTCTCAAGGACAATGTTTTCATGTGCGTTCTTGAGCTTATTATAATCATCCTCAAGCATCTTGTTCTTCCACCGTGCACGTCGGTTTTGAAACCAAACCGCGACTTGACGTGGGTCAAGCCCTAACGCCAAAGCAAGCCGATCTTTCCTCTCAGATTCAAGCTTATGATCATCTTTAAAGCTAATCTCCAACATTTTTACTTGCTCATCACTCAGTTTTCTCTTTCTAAAACACCCATTACCTCCATCTCTACCTTCCTCCATCACCACAACACTCTTACTCTTCCTCCTTCTACGTTGTCCAGGTTTAGCTTCTCCTGCTGGTCATAGAGAAACACATCACAATCAGTGTAATATAACTCATCAAACAAAGTCTTTTAACTCACTTGAAAATAAAGAAGACCCACTTGAAAATATTTCTATATACAAACCTGGTTGTGGTACCAATGGAGTATAGATATTAGGGCACAACTGAGAAATGAGTAGAAGATTATGATCATCAACATTTTGGTTATTCATGTTTCTTCTTTCACTAGACCTTCTTAGATACAATAGATTGGTGTTTTCATTTGTCTCACTTTTTTTTACAATATAAGAGAAGATATGTTGGGAGAAGGAAAGGACTTGTCATTTTATAAAGGAGTATAGGTGTCAAGGGATGGTTTGATTATATTTTTCTTTATGTAATAAATTTTTTAAAAAATCAGGTTTGGGCTTATGGTTCTTTGAAATTACTTAAATGCCACGTTGTATATTAATATTACTAATTAATTCCTCAATTTATAATATATATTTTTTCTGATATAAAATAATATATTGTTGGAATAATGGGGAAAGATTTATATATATACATCACTATCTTTAATATTAGTTCATGTTGAAAAGACAATACTTTTTTAAAATGACTAAAAAAAGACATGACTTAGTTAACTTAACTAATATCATTTTGTCGAACTCATGTGAAAGCAATTAAATAAATAAAAAAGAAGAAAACAACGTCCCAAATCACAATAATTGAATATTCTTTGAACTAAACATGTTTTTATTCATGTAAAGTAAATATAAATATAATTATTATAAACCATGTACGTATTCAATAAATTTGACATTTTAACCAATATATATATATATATATATGTATATGATTATTAACCAAACATGACCAAGTTTACACACCAATCTTGTTATAAACTAAATTTGAAAGTAACATGCAATAGTATGTGCTTGGAGTTTTTGATTAAATAAATTTAAAATTGAAAGAAGTGAGTGAAATTTATTAATAAATGAGAGTAAAAAATGTATGGAAGACAAGTCATTTATGTCTTCTCTTTTGAGTTAGTTGCTAAGACTTATCCATATGACATTGATAACGACTTCATCTAATCCTCTCATCACACGTAAACTTCTTTATCGTCTTATATAAAATGCGAATTACATGTTTCTTTATCTTTATTTTTTAATTCCAAACTCCAAAGATGACACCATATTGAATATTGTAAATGTAAATATCCATATTAAGAAGAATAAATGGACAACAAAAGTAGCATAAACTAATATAAGTATAATTTTAGATTCTGACACATAATTTAAAAAAATACCAAAATTTTATATTTTATTATTTATTAATATAATAAAAAAAATTGGTCATTTAACTAAAATAATTGGGGTAAAATTAAAAATCTCATCTTAAATTTATTAGAAATATAACTAACAAGTATATATTGCTATAAAACATTTGTGTGACAAAGTCCATAGCCAAAAGAAAAAGAGAAGACACAATATATTGGCTTTTATCATTAATTTACTAATTGCTTTATGAGATTTTTTTCTTAACAGGTTTCAATCTTTCACATTAAAATTTGTATATTTGTAATAATAATCAAAGCTTCAATTTATGAAAACATGTGGACGTTTTGAGGGTTATCAAATATATACATATTTTATTTATGTTATGAGTTTCATATTTGTTTAGATTAAGAGTTATATATCAATTATGTTATTTTATTTATTAAATTAACTAATGGTTTTATATTGTGGACCAGTCTTGAGCTCCATGCCAATGAAAGGGTCAAGGGAAGCACATGGTTTGATCACGTGTCAACTTTTTATGAATCTTCAGGTAGACCACCTGTAACATTCTTACACGTGTTCTTATCTTCTGTCTCTATACTTTATTTCGACCAATCAGAGTTCGTTAATAATAGCCGCCATTTTTTTATTTTATTTCTCAACTGATACACTACAGTATTTATATTTTTCTTTATTAATGGTGAATTTTTTTAATTTAAAGACTACAAAACGTTTATTTATACTCCGATAATAAAAACTGGCTGCTGATCTATGAAATGGATTACAAGAAAGATGTTGAGAAATAAAAAACATGAAGATTACATGACTCAAATAATAAAATTTAAGATGACGTGTTCGTTACTTAATAACACATTCAACAAAAATAGTTTTTGATAAACAAAAAATGATTAAATTTTTTAACAAGAAAAAAAAAACAAGATTGGCTATATTAAACCATTACGCTATAGTTTTATTTATTAATTATAAGAAAAATAAACAACATTCTTATCCTAAATAAGCAAATACTTATCAACAAATTATAACCATCACTTATTTATAAATTAATTACACAAAGATAATGTGTGTGATGATAATATTTGCCATATTAAACGAATTTGGTTGGAATATAAATCGGGAAAATGTTAAAGAAGTGGTTTACGTATAGCTTTAGAGAATCCTTAAATGAGAAATGAGATGAATGACCAAAGCATGTGAGTGACACAGTTCAACATTTTGTCCTAATTAGGGTTATTCCGATAAGAACACGTGTCACTGACCCAGTTTATGATATAGATTTCCCACATTTGTATGTCAGTAACAAATGAAAGCGATGTATAAAAGAACAAACAAAAAAATAAATAGATATAAACATTAATAAGTAGTTTGTGTTTTATTCCAAAAATATTTTTCGTTGTCACGTATTAAAATCATGCATAAAATAAATAAATTAGACAAATATGAAACTAATGATAGTATGAAAATATAATTAACTGACTATATATATTAATTAAACCATGTCGAATAGTATAATGATAGCATGATTGCATGAAAGTATTTGTTGTTAATTTTATAGTAAAGTATAAAATATTTTCTTGTAATATTTCGGCTCACAATTTTATTTTGATAAAAGGGTAAACTAAACTACTCATAGAGATTTGTGTTATGAAAAATATTGTAGCATTATCAAAAACATTTTTACTATTATTAGTTTTATATTTGTCTAATTTATTTGTTTTGTAACCATCTACAATAGTTATCAAATAATAAAAAATTTAGCAGAAATTTTTTAATTACTGACTGAAAAACTTTTTATATATTATAATAAAACTAAATAGAGATGAAATTATGGTTAGTTGTTTTTCTTCTTAAAGTGAAATCATGATTAGTTTTTTATTTATTATTAAAAACATTAGAAAGGTTCCTTCTTTTTGCACACTTTAATTGTTTCTTTTTCACATTTGATTTCTATTAGGAGACATTTTCTTACTCGTTAAGCCATGAGAAATCTATGGACTATGTATTATACAAATAGTTACCAAATACTTGAGTATTTACAATAAGTCATGCGGTAAATACTCTTTTTAGAGCATTTCCAAAGTATAATACTAAAATAATGTCAAAATCATGTTATTTTAGTGTAAGTTTATTACATATTCTAAAATAGTAAATATCACACTAAATTAATATTTTTATCATATTATAAAAATAATAGTATTATTATTATAGTATTAAAAAAATATCTAAATCGGTCAAATGTTACCAGCCCAAGTCTTTCTATAGAATCTGTAGAAATACATTTTATATTTCACTACATATCAGTCTTCGTTCCATTATACTAAAACCATTTAAAAAAGAGTAATTCATTTAAACACCGTTAAGTTTATTAGACAAAAATACATTAATTTTTTTATGAGCAATTCTCAAAAATACCATCAAATTAACTTTAATTTTAACAAATACCATCAAAATTAATTTAAGACAAAATTATCATTTAATAATTCAATTAAATTAAAAATTAGATTATATTTTTGAGAAATTACACAAAACCCAAACATTAAATACTAAACCCAACAACTAAATACTCAACCCAAATAAAAAAAAACTAAACCCAACCACTAAATACTCAACCCAAACATTAAATTAAAAATATGNAAAAACTATAAATGATGGTATTAGAAGGAATTACTTATTTTTTAATTAGACATAAATACCATTTTTAATTAACATGTATTTTTATTAAAAATTATATTTTTTTATAAAAAATATATATTTTTTATTTAATACTAGGGTTTAATATCTAATATTTGCGTTTAGTATTTATTATTTAAGGCTTAGAGTTTAGTATTTATGGTTATGATTTAGTATTTATTTATTTAGGATTTAGAATTTTGATTTAGAGATTAGAATTTAGTATTTAAGATTGGAGTTTAGTATATAATGTTTGGATTTAGTGTTTATTGTTTATAATTTATATAATTTTCCCAAAATAAAATCTAATTTTTAGTTTTATTAAATTATTAAATGGTAATTTTGTCATAAATCAATGTTAATGATGCTTATGGAATATAAAGTAAATTTAGTGGTATTTAAGAGAATTGCCCTTAAAAAATTAGTTAAATGTCTTAATCACATTATCAAATAATAATACAAATTATATTTAACCTATTAAATAAAAGGTTTTCTGCAAAAAAAGAATCAATCTTTTTATTTTTTTTGCAAAATCAACACTCACATGAAAATTGTGAAAGTCAATCCGACGAACTCAAAAAACCCCCGCAATATAGCCCACGCGTATATCGTTGACGTGTCATCGTTTTGTTCCATCAAAAAATTGATGGAACAAC
>KE156560.1:57717-74786 GCA_000411055.1 Leavenworthia alabamica
TATATTGCGGAGTTTTTTTAAGTTGGTAAGATTGATTTACACAATTTCCGTGTGAGAATTGATTTTGCAAAAAATAAAAAAAGTAGATGTTTTTTTGCACGAAAACCCTTAAATAAACACATAGTTTTAAATTTAATCCACAATAATATTAATATAAGGAAAACCTAAAATTCAGTTTGCCTCGGTGACAGTATCACACCATCTTGTAATTCTTTCATAACAATTTAATGCAATGTCCTTTATATATAAAAAGACATATACATATATGACTATTGGCTCCATCAAATTTCCTAGACTGATTTGTGATTAGGTTTAAGATAAATGAACATAATAGTAATGGGCCGCAGTTATTATAGCCCAATAAACCAACTAAAGCATCATAATGTGATGTGGCTGGGACATAAGACCTTGAGTTTAAAGTGTTGGCTTTGGTCGTGAGGCTAAGGCGTTGTCGGAAGGGATAATGTGGATAATGGCTGTCCCGTTTGGATTGTGTTGTGTATGTTAGAGTCCATTACATTTTGTGTGGAGGAAAGATCGAAGAATCGATAGAGCTACTATTTCAAAATGGATGATGAGACTTATATATATGTTATGCTCATCTTAGTAGCTTACATTAATAGTGTTGGATCTTTTTATATTTTACTAGTTTCTTTTTATAATATATATTTTTGTTTAATTAATGTGACTAGCTCATATCAGCAATTTCCCTGAGAACCAATTAACAATAATTTATAAAATTAATTCAAAGCAAAAAAATTTTAAAAAAATAAACAACACATGAATAAATAGTATACATAAACATATATAGTATTAGATACAAAATATTCTATGGATATTCCAGTTTGTACACATGAATAAGCTATTATACTCACCTAAATCTAAAATGGGAAAAAATCTAAATTTTATAGAACTTTTCTTAAGATTAGATAACAAAAAAATTTACTAGCAATTTAGAAAAATTTTGTTGCCACAGTTTTTATAACTATAGATTTTCATAATAAAAAGAAATGCAGTAGTAAATAGTAATAAATCTACGGGTACTAAACAGTTAATTAATAAAATTTAACATGAAATTAAAAAGTATGCGATAACTAAATATTAGTTCAATAATTAATTTTTTCTAATTAGAACAATATATTACATAAATATAAATATGTGATGATTAAATTAAAAATAAGCAAACAAAAACAAAATTTTGTCACACGAATATGTAGATTTTTCTTCAAAACCAAAAAAAAAACTAATATATCATTTTTTTGTAACCATTGTTAACTCAAATTTATAAACTGCTTAATAACACCTGAAACCATAATTACTTAAATTTTTGTATTAGTTGAATTTAAGCTAATAATTCTTAGAGACAAATTTTAATTTACATAAATTTATTTTTATGTGTAAATTAATTGCATTTTAATATTATATTTTTAATATTAATATATTAAAAATTACTAACATTGAATCAACTTTCTCAGTAAAGACATAATTACCTTTTAGCATATTAGTCATATATTTAATTTTAAAATATTAAAATAATTACTAAAATTTAATTAATATAAAATTAAAATTTGAGATAAAAAATTAATTTCACTAAAATACTAAACTTTAACTAATACCAAAAATTTTAAAAAATAAACAATATATATATATATATATTATTAAATTTTTATGTTTTATCTTATATTAATAATAATAAAATAATAAATACTTTTACATGTATTAAAATATAATCGATCAACCAATAAGTGTCTTGATTTTACTAATAAATTTTGTACACGTATCAATTTTTCGTGAAAACTATCAAAGTTTATATAACAAAAAAATTTTAATATAAAATAAGTAGAATAATATTAACTTTAAAAGAAATTGAACTAGCAATTAAATCTAAGAAAAGTATTCAAAAATAATCTTCTTTAAATCATAAATATTCGAAGATTTGACTTGAATACCAGTAAGCATGTCAGTTAGGAAAGTATAGATATCTCTATATAAAGACAACTTTTTATTTAGTCAATTCCAAATTCCTTTAAGTCTCTATATAATATTAATATACATTGACCATGTTTATATTTTTTATAATATAGTTTCATGAACAATATTGTTTTCTTAAACTTTCACCTCCATAGCTCCGACGAGCATAATCTTTGATTCCATCGTCGCCAGACACTAAAACCATGAAAATGAAGTAAGCAATTTATTCATATTTTTATGTCTGATTAATTCATATTTTTCTTACAAAATGTAACAGTGTTGTTGTTGTTGTTATGTTTTGTCTGAATAGATCAGGGACGATCTTTGGAATATCTATTTCAATAATAATCGTGAATTTAGCAACGATGATGCAAAGAGCAGATGAGAAACTGATACCATCAACAGCAAAAGAATTGAAAGAAGCGTTTCATGCAAATCTATCAGCGATTGGATTATTATCGTTTATAAGAAACATGGTTCAAGGATTAGCTTCACCATTAGCTGGTTTATTTGCAATTAGTTATGATCGTCCTACTGTTTTTGCTTTTGGTAATTTCTTTTGGGTTTCATCATCTGTTGCTACTGGTGTCAGCCGCTACTTCATCCAGGTTTTTTTTTTAATAGTTTGAAGATTATTATATTTTAATTTCACTAAAAAGGAAAAATATATAAATATTAATCGTGTTGACCAAAAAATATTAAAAAAAAACATTAAGCGTTTTTTCTTTTATACTTTTGAATTTTGCATTTCAAAAAAAATATCACAATAGTTAAAAGAAATAGCACACTTGTCAAAATCAATAATGATACAAAGTTTTTTTGATAAATATTTACACCAACCAAAAAAAAAATGAATACGTTACTTTTTTTTACGAGACTTTTTAAATTCTAAATAAAAGTTATTTTAATTATAACATACTAATAAAAAACATAGTTAAAAGAGAAACATACATTTATAATATAAACCTTTTAAGCTAATTACGTGACATATAATATGTTTTGATTAAGATTTGATCTTGTTTCTTGGATTAGGTTATCTTTGGTGTAGCATTCAATGGGGTTGGCCATGCAATTGTTTATCCCGTGCTTCAATCTATTATTGCTGATAGTTTTGATGATAGTTCAAGAGGTTTTGGTTTTGGTTTATGGAATCTCATTGGTACCATTGGAGGTATAGCTGGAACGGTCGTGCCAACAATCATGGCTGGTCATGATTTCTTTGGGATCTCTGGATGGAGATGTGCTTTTCTATTGAGTGCAATAATGAGTGCTTTGATTGGGGTTTTTGTTTTCTTCTTTGTTATTGATCCAAGGGAGAATAAGATTAGTAGTGTTATAGTCCATAACAATGATCATCATGAAGGGTACGTGTAATATAATATTATATCTTTACGTTCTTGATTAATATATATATGGTCTTTAGTTTTGACTTTTGATGGTTTTGTAGAGATGAAAACAATGGTGCTACAACGACTAAGAGTTCGAACTCTTTGGCTTGGAAGGATTCATGGGTTGCGATCAAAGATGTAGCTAAGTTACAAACATTTCAGATCATTGTATTTCAGGGTATCATTGGTTCGGTGCCATGGAATGCTATGGTTTTTTGGACTATGTGGTTCGAACTCATTGGTATGTATCATTCTCATAAGAACATACAATATAATCTATATCTTAAGTAAATGGTTCAATAATATTTTTTGTATTTTCAGGTTTTAATCATAATCAGGCAGCGTTCATGAATGGAATATTTACGACCGGACAAGCAGTAGGATCATTGGTCGGAGGAATAATAGCCGACAAAATGTCTCATTTGTTTCCAAACTCAGGCAGATTACTTTGTGCACAGTTCAGTGTTTTAATGGGAGCTATATCATCCATTATTCTACTAAAAATAATCCCACAGTCCATAGAAAGTTACTACATCTTCTTGGTCACACTCTTTCTAATGGGTCTTACCATAACTTGGTGTGGACCAGCTATTAACTCTCCAATCTTGGCTGAGATTGTTCCTCCTACACATCGAACCATGGTTTATGCTTTTGACCGTGCACTCGAAGTGAGTTTCTCATCATTTGGTGCACCTTTGGTTGGGATTTTATCAGAGAAACTTTTTGGGTTTGATGCTAAAAAGATTGCTGATGTTAAAGACTCTGGTCGTGAGGCTAAGGCATTGTCGGAAGGGATAATGTGGATGATGGCTGTACCGTTTGGATTGTGTTGTCTTTGTTATACTCCATTACATTTTCTTTTCAGGAAAGATCGAAAAAAAGATGAAGCTACTACTACTAGTTCAAGGGAGGTAGAGATTGTCTGATGAGAGACTCTATATGTTATATGCTCATATCAATAATGTTGTTCTTTTTATTCTAAACTAAATTTTACAATCACATCTTTTTTTTTGAAATATTATATCTTTTTCGATGATTATGCTAATTAATTTGGTTATGAATGGGTGATGATGACTTAAAAATTGAATGAAATTATAAAAACAATTCAGAAAAAATGTAAAAATCCACTTGATCAATGTACAAGAGTAGACAACACAAGTTTTTTGAAGATGACTTGGAGAAAGAGACCGAACTAGATGCAACGAGTGAAAGAGATGTCACCAACATAGCCACCAATCATTGCCCTCTTCACATTAACCTCAAACATCTCTGGGTTATCTCTTAAAACCGCAGCTGCATCATGGTTCAGAGGATCTTCATGATTTGGTTCCTATGTTGAAAAAAAACATAAGCCAACACCAAAAAAGTAACATAACATCAATAAGCGGCCGCCTAAGTGGACTATCCTCAATAGACTCGAGTATCAGTTTTACCGTAAAGAGATGGAAAAGACCGTAGATAATAGTGTTTATGTTAAGAACTGGTTTCCAATCTTCACGTAAGATGTTTAAACAAACGTTTCCTTGTAAATCGATATTTGGATGATACACCTACACAACAATTACATCATTCTTAAAAGCATTTACAAGAAAGATCAATGATTCCGAGATTGGAGAAAGTTAAACCTTGGTTTTGCATTTAACCTTTGGAGCTTCGTGTGGATACATACTAGAGACTACGAATGTGAAAACAAATGTACCGTCCCTGTTTTTATTATTGATAACATAAGAAACAAATGAGTTTGTTTTAACCAAAAAAAAAAAACAAAGATGAAGATTTTGTAATCTTACTTGTAATATCCTTCATCGGGTTTAATGGTTACTTCAAACTTCATCAAGTCATTGTTCCCGCTTGGAAAAGATATTGTACAAGAATCAGGCAGGTTCAATTCTGATAGATCTATTCACAATTCACAAATACAAAGAAACAATCAATAACACATCAACTTACATGCCTAAGCTCTAACTCTTGAGTAACACTAAAGATATATGAATTTCATAATCTGTTCAACATCAGAAACTGAACAAAGATCGAAACATACACTGAAGAGATTCTCAGAACTACTACAAGACAATATGAAACTATTAGAATGTTTTATAATTCTAACACTTAAAGAATCCTAAAATTTATAAACAGTTTTGTTCAAAATCAAAATACAAAACTGAGAAGAAAGAGAACCTTTGTGAAGACGAAGTTCACCAGCAGATTGTTTCTTAATAGAAGAAGCTCCTTCTCTCTTGTTTGTATTTTGAGATTCTTCTCTTTGTTTCTCTTTCACTTTGAATAATCCAATCATCTTTCTTCTACCTCACCAATTCAACATTTGAGATTATCAATTTCAATGAAATCACAAGAAAGTTTTATTCATCATCACAAATTCGAAGCATAAGAATCCACGAAACTTTACTATACAAATCGAAACTAATTACAATTTCATATAAATCATTCTTCAATCTTCCAGAAACCTAGAGTTTAGCAAAGGATCGGAGATTCTATAGAACAAAATCAAATCGGAAACACTAAACGAAGAGATTAGAGAGCTTACGAGCTGATTGAATTGAGTATCGAATCTTTTCTCTTCTCTTGGTTCGACGAGGAGCTAACGTACGTATCTTTTTGAGTAAGCTGATTCAGAAACTAAATAACCCTTTTATATCAATCAATCTATTGGGCCAAATGAAACTACATGGGCCTATGGTCTAAAAAACACGTCAATACAAATTGTGTTAGGATTTGGGTTTTAATGTTTTCTAACATCTTTAAGATTTTTTTTATAATTTTTCTATAATTTTATTTATTTTAACTCAAAAGATTAATTAATAAATCATAATGCATTTTATTTTTCAAATAATTAATGCAAATAAAAAATGTAGACATGATGACTAACATATCTAAAAATAAATTGTTGATGATGAAAAAATAAATTCTTTGAGATTTGCATTATCACCAAATCAACAATTTTTAATGTTGAGATAGATAATAAAAAGAATACATAAAAGGTAAAAAAAATGATATTGTATTAATAAATTTCCCACGAGAGAAATAAATCTCTACCTACCATTTACTAATTAAATAAATAAAAAGTTAAAAGATATGATTTTAATTTTATGTAGTTTAAAAACCACATCCAGAGTGATTCATTCACACACTCCAATTTTTAAAAAAAATCCAAGAAATTTCTCATGGCTACAGTGAATCTAAGTACGTTGGTTTATCCATCGGTCAGGAGACCCATACCCGGATCCATACCCGGGTCCAGCAAATCCTTCCTCAAAATTCAACCTTGTCTTCTCCGTCGAAAGCTCACTACAGTTTTATCAGTCGTTACTAGAGAAGACAATAACAGTATCAGCCATGAAGAAGAAAACTGCAGATTTGATTTCATGTCTTACATGATCGGAAAAGCTGATTCCGTCAATAAATCACTTGATTCCGCCGTCTCTCTCCGAGAACCAATCAAGATCCACGAAGCGATGCGTTACTCACTTCTTGCCGGCGGCAAACGAGTGAGACCTGTTCTCTGCATCGCAGCATGTGAGCTAGTCGGCGNGATGTCTCTAATCCATGACGATCTTCCATGTATGGATAACGACGATCTCCGCCGTGGAAAACCAACAAATCACAAAGTATTCGGCGAAGACGTCGCCGTATTAGCAGGAGACGCGCTTTTATCTTTTGCGTTTGAACATTTAGCGACGTCAAGTAATGTTTCTCCGGCGAGAGTAGTTAGAGCCATCGGAGAGTTAGCTAAAGCCGTTGGTTCAGAAGGACTTGTGGCTGGTCAAGTCGTGGACTTAAGTAGTGAAGGAATGAATCAAAACGACGTCGGATTAGAAGTTCTTGAGTTTATTCACATTCATAAAACGGCGGTGTTACTTGAAGCGGCGACGGTTTTAGGTGCCATCGTTGGTGGTGGTTCTGATGAAGAGATTGAGAAGCTAAGAAGATTTGCGAGATGCATTGGGTTGTTGTTTCAAGTGGTTGATGATATTTTGGACGTGACAAAGTCGTCGGAGGAATTGGGAAAAACCGCCGGAAAAGATTTGGTCGCCGATAAGCTAACGTATCCGAAACTAATGGGTCTTGAGAAATCTAAGGAATTTGCAGAGACATTGTTAAGAGATGCTCAAGTAGAGCTTCAAGGATTTGATTCGAATAAAATTAAACCTTTATTAGCTTTGGCTAATTACATTGCTAAAAGACAAAATTAATTCGATTTGTGACGTTTAATTATTATTTGTAATATTCTCCGACAAGAGATTAAAAAAAACTATGTAGATTATATGTAAGAGTGTCTTTTGCAAATTACAAAGATTGAAGTTGCTGATCAATATGAAATGTGTTTTTAGATGATATGAGATCTGATTAAAATGTTTTATTTATTAGATATTTTAGGATTGTGTTTGATTAATTAATATTATCTCTTTTTTTTGGGTTGGGATTTCATATTTATATAAATGGTATATGAGTCGTTTGTCGTATTAAATGGTTGTTCCTTGTTGGTATTTCAATATTCAAATAGACTATAGACAATGATGTTTTTATATTATTATTTTACTTTATTGTTTATTTGCAAAGATGTGTCATTGTTTTACACAATCTTGGGTAAACATGATACAAATACTAATGGTTGTGTACGGACCTGTTCCCGGATATATTTTTATCGAAATCTTTAGTGAAATTTTGTTGAGTTTTCGATTTTAAGATTCATTACTTAGAATTACACTAGCAATAAAGATTTTTCAGGAATAGCCGGATATCTTTATTTATTTATCAAGGATTCGTTACATTATAAGAGTTTGCATATAAGCTATTACATAAGTAAACGATCATAACACTATCCATATATCTCCATCCAGATATCTGGTCCTGAATCCATCACGCCTAAGCAATGTCCTTGTCGTGATCACCATCTTTTCCTGAAACCATCAAATATGAGAATCCATACTGCTTTAACAAATATCGGATGTGCATATGCAGATTTATGGACAATATGCACATAAGTATCCCATCCCATAATCAATAATATACATGAATATTAATTCAGACAGAGTACGAGTCCGAGCACATAACCAGGAAACATACTTACCTTACCTGGAAAACTCATGATCCTTTTTGCATGTTTCCCTGATCAGATACGATCTTCTCCACTTAGTCGGAATTCCATCGTGAATCACGGTTCTCAGTGCCGGATATCCACGGATCACTGCTAAAATGTTGGATTATTCCTTAAATTATCACTTAGAAGTTTTACTGAGTTTTCTCTGAATTTTACCGTGTTTTTTTTATGTTTCAGCGAGAACCAGAAACTTTTATTTATAGTTCCGCATATGGGGCCGAATGGTTGCCAAGGATCCAAAGGAGGCGTTTGTGTGATTCACATTTTTTCGCTTTTACCTTCCTTTGAGCCACACTCGAACAACCGCCCTAGTAGCTCAGCTGACTACTCGTCACTTCAGCTGGTCCAACTAACTTCACTTAGCTTAAGCTTCCTGGTAGCTGACTCAACTACCTCGAGCTTCCCCATTAGTTGCTATAGCTATCTCAAGCTTCCCCATCTACTTCTATCTTTCTAGTAGCTATCCTAAGTTCCTAACTAGCCAGCTTGAGTGTTTACTAGCTCAAATTTTGTATCTGAGCTACATGGAACCAACTTCTTCGGATTTTTCTCTGATTCCCATTCTGCAAAGCTATGTACAGCTGGTTATGTTAAGTTTCCAGCTCAATACTCGGTGTTCATCTTATTTTTTTCCATCTTCTTATTTTTTTCTCTGTCTTTGGCCGAGTCTTTCCTCATAGTTCCCTCGGCCGTTTTCCACACTGATCAGGGATGCTACAGGTTGGTTATTACATTTACATGTAATTGTTTTTTTCTATATAGTAAATTCACACCACACAACTATTTATGGTCCATAGATTTGAAAGTGAAACATGTCATTGTAAAATATATATAGTGGTGTAATACATTATGTTTCTTCTATAGTATGTTGTTCTTGTTTTTTGTTCATTCCTCAATCTTCGAAAATTCTATTTAAATCTCGTATTGGATCGCCTCACAATCATGATGTGATATGATTTGACAAGATATCGAGAATTCAAAAATAAAAATCATTAAGTAATTTTCAATTAATGATTATGACAAATCACTCCACATATTGTAAAGGTCAATACAAGATTCCATATAATATTATCATATAATAAGTTGATATATATGTGGTGATATGTCATACAAATGACTTTTTCTTAACAGAAAAATATTTTTATTTCTAACTTTTATTTAGTAGGTTATTCTCCTTATGTCATTAGAGCTAATAAAATTCATAGAATTAAATTTTTGTAATTCTTTAAAAATTATATAATCAATAAACTTCCATGCAATTTTTTATTGGTCGACCATTTTTAAAATTTTATTAAAAGTCCGATAGTTTTAAAATTTTGTTGTATCTACAAGTTCAATTAAGACATGTTGATTTTTTTTCTTGTATTTTCTGGTATTTAGTATCTAACCATTAGTTGTTGACTACACAAAAAAAAGTATCTAACCATTCAAAACTAGAGTTATGTCTTATGTGTTTCTTCTTAGTTCTTACTGGTTAAGTATCTAGTGGTGTAGTCGTGTAGATGATAAACCCAATGGGCCCTTGGCTTCAATTATCAAGCCTCGTCGACTAATTATTGTCTTTTGTTCAGACAACAAAAGAAAAAGAAAAAAAGTTTCTCTTCAGTTTCTTATTTTCATGTCTTCTTGACATTGATGACTCCGCTCAGACCAACTCGAGAATAGTGTTGTAAGAAGACTTTTCTTACACTGTCAAAAACCGCGTAAGAAATAGTCTTCTTCCTCAGATCTCTTTCTTTTCCCCGCATTTTCTATCTTCCTTAGCTTCCTCAAAGCGTACAAGCTACTTCTCTTCCACAAATTTCTTAATTAAACCCTAAAAACCTTCATCTAAAAACTCTACCTTTACATTTTGTTTCAGAGAACTCATCTTCATAACTTCCCAGGTAAACACTTAACTACTCTCTCTACTGATCTTCAAATATCTTTCTTACGCTTTAAGCTTTCACTTTTTTACATCTTTTTCTATGTCGGTTACAAATTTTATTGCTTTAAGTTATAAATCAAAGACCCATTTGTTGCATTACTTTCATATTCTCTGTTTTTTGTTATCTCTCTGATTAGGTCACAAATAGAAAGATAATGATGGGAGGCAAATCTAGCAAAACCAAAAAAGATTTTGAATTTGGTTCACCATCAACACCAGTACAACTCAAACTAAACTCAGCTTACATTGAGCATTTAAACTCATATGAAAGAGCTTGTATTGAAGATCCAAAGCTTGAATCTTTTGACTCTGTTCTTCACCAAAGAACTAATAGAGTTATTAATAAGCTTGCTTCTGGTGTTGAGATTAAATCTTTATCCTTTGATTCACTTAAAGAAGTTACTCAATGTCTTTTAGATATGAATCAAGATGTTGTTAAAGTTATATTACAAGATAAAGAAGATATATGGAACAATCAAGATTTGTTTTCTCTTGTAAATCTCTATTTTGAAAGCACTGCTAAGACTATGGATTTTTGTTCTGAGCTTGAGAATTGTCTTAACCGAGCTAGAAGAAGTCAAGTTATTATTCAATTTGCTGTGAAACAGTTTGAGGAAGAAGCTGAGGCACATGTTAATGAAGAAGGTAAGTATGAGAAGACACTTGAAGAGCTTAGGAGGTTTAAAACAGCTGGTGAACCGTTTACGAAAGAGTTCTTTACTCTATTCAATTTGGTTCATAAACAACAAGCTTTGATGCTTGAGGAGCTTGATAAGTTAAAGAGAAAACTTGATAAGAGACTTAAGAACATCAAATCATGGAGAAGAGTATCAAATATGGTGTTTGTAACTGCATTTGTCTCTGTTCTTATCTTCTCTGTGGTTGCAACCGCTGTGTCTGCGCCGCCTCTTGTAATAGCTATAGCTGGAGCATTGTCTGTTCCAGTAGGTTCTGTTGGGAAATGGTGTAACTCTCTTTGGACAAAGTATGAGAAAGTTGTTAAAGGACAGAAGCAGATTATAACATCGATTAAACTCGGAACTTTCATATCGGTTCAAGAAATGGAGAGTATAAGTATTCTTGTCCATAAAGTTGAAGTAGAGATTGAATCTTTAATGAAGAATGCTGAGTTTGCTATTGAAGAAGAGATAGTTGTGAAGCTTGCTATAGATGAGATAAAGAAGAAGCTTGATGTGTTTACTGAAACCATTGAAGAACTTGGGAAACATGCTGGTAAGTATTGTAGTGATGTAACAAAGGCAAGAACTGTTATATTACAAAGGATAATTCGGTATCCGACAAGTTCAGCTAGTGAAGAAGCTACTTGGTAAGATTCTTAAAGATGTAAACTTACATAACTTGTGAATGATTTTGGATTTGAGTTTTTATATGTTTTGGATTTGATGATTAGGACGGAGATGTTGCCGTGAGAATGTGGTTTTGGATGCGTAGTGTTTGGCTATGAAGATTGTGTTGGTTTGTTTCCAATCAGCTAAGGATTTGATTGTCTTACTTTATGTTATTAGTTGCCTTGAGAGGTAAACTATTTTACTTAATACATTTAAACAAGTGTTTGTAAGATTTTATGAGATTTAATATGGTTTTTGTTATATATTATATAGTATGTTTTTGTGTTTAGTCAAGGCTTAGAGGATTACTAAGATGGATCTTTTAAGATTTAATCAATCAAATATTATTACTTAAAAAAATTAGGACGTGAAGAGTTAGTTGATGAAGACTAACGAATGGTGTCTTATTTAAAAGGTCATGGTTTTTATGTTGTTTTTTTAATGTAAGAGATTTCGGACATGAACAGAACCTACTGGAACAGACAATGCTCGGGCATTCGGATTAAACGGATCGGATTATTCAGAAATTTTAAAATTCATCGAACAAATCGAAAAAAAAATCTTGGATTAATCGGTTCGAATCAAGGTTTAATCGGATCGGATCAATGCAAAAAAATTCGAATTAATCGGATCAAAACTTTTATTTAATCGATTTATTCTATTAAAATTATTTAATTTTAGGTCAAAAATTAAATTTTAATCCGAATAATCCGAACAACCCGAATAAACCGAATAAATTGATTATTTTAAAGCGATCCGATCCGATCCAAAATCCGAATTAGAAATAAAACTGTACCGATTAATTTATTCACTCATATCCGATTAATGCGAATCCGTTCTATTTCGGATTTTACCGATCCGAATAACCCGATCCGATTGCTCGGAGCTAATTTATAGAGTCGTAATCAATATTTGATGCTCGATGTGATATTTGGTGTTATTATATAATTGATTGATTAATAATCATAACACCAGTCACCTGGTTTTTTTAATCAATGTATAAAATCTACGGGCCTAAAATGGTTCAATGATAAACGGATCTTAAAAGGGTTGACCCGTTTAGGCCATATTACTAGTGGGTTTGTGTTTTGGGCTTTTCCCGGCCCAATGAGTCTTATGTTATTTTAGTTTGGAAGCCATAAGCCCATACTCTTTCAAGCCGACTACTGTTTCTTTTGTCTCATTTTTTTATTTTTGTTAACAAAATACTTATCTGTATGACTCAATCTGAGATATGTGTTTTTGAAAAAATAAACAAAAAATTGAGTCTCTAATCTAGTTTCATTGATTTGTTCAAAACATTTCATATAGTTAATTGTAAGAGAATAATAATATAAGTAAATTAATATCTTCTTATAAATGTTGTCGCAACTGTTCCCGTGACATTTATTAATACAGGAAGGTTAAAAAAACATATTATATAATTGTATTGGTAACATACTCACATAATACATGCAACTCAACTGTCTACCACCACACACTAACTTCTAATATGTGCTCTAAATCCCAAACCAAATTAATACTATACGATAAGGCCTCTGATTAAAATATTTACATAAAATACAACATTTTGGTCATATAAGGTAACGATTGTATAGACTATAACCAAATATATACTTTACCTTCTTTCACATTTTGGTCTCACATTACTTATTTTAGTTTCATAGAAAGGGTCATGTTACATATTAGAGAAATAAAACACAATGTGTTTTTTCATCTTTATATTTAAAGAGTTTACTATTTTCTAAAGATTAATAATACAAAATGATGTTAAAAACTATATATAAATTTACTTTCTTACATATCTATATTAATTTAACTAAATTTTAGTTTACATGCCTCTATAAATATTTCATATTATATGATTTTTCACTTTTTTTGTTTTGTTAAATTGGTTTTACTAAAATTACTACTCAAATATAAAACACTACATAATTTAATTAATCTCCCACTATTTATCTACGTTCTCTCTAATGAAACACACAAACTCTTCGAACACAATTGTCAAAAATCAATAAAAAAATATGACAAGAAAAGTAAAAAAAAAAAACTAAACATGGGAAGTAGAAGAATGAACAACTTTGTTTTGTCTCCCTACAAGCCAAAGCCTAGTTCTCCTAGCAAAAGATGGTGTTTTCATCTCCAAAGACTCCGAGTTTTCATTCTTTTGCTTCCCCATATCGATCTCTAGAGGAATCCTTTGATTCGCAACTCGGATTGAAGATGAACAATCCAAATCCTTTTGTTTCTCCTTTTTACCCCTTAGCCAAATTTTCGACAAAGATAAGCTCTCACTTTCCACAACACTCTTCTCAAGTTCCTTAACTGTTGGATCAAATCCGCATTCGGACATAACAGCTCTATGACCAGACAAGCAACGGTCTTTACCGGATAGTTTCTTGGTCGATATGTGAACCTTAAGTATAGCTTCTTGATCCATAATATACTCATATGATCCCATAGAGAAACATCTCCTTTCATATACATTGTTACAACTACTTATACTATTGTTATTGTCACTTCCTTCACCAATATGATCTATGTTCCTAAACTTCCCTAACTTAACTTCTAAAGGAACAACCTTTTCATCTAAACCAACCAATTCAACATCTGGGTCACATGATTTACGACCCGACCATATCCGGGTCGACCCAATATCAGAACTAGACTCAAGAACAGGAACTACTATATCTCTCGAGCTTTGTTCACTCTCAAGAAGAAGAAGAAGATATGAAGAGTTTGGATTATGGTGAGATGAGAAATCACAGAGTAGGTTAGATCTACATAAAGGACAAGTGGAGTGAGAGAGAAGCCACGTGTCGATACAATCAACATGAAAGGCATGGCTACATTTAGGCAAGAGTCTAAGTTTATCCTCTGTTTCGAACTCACAGAGACAAACAGAGCAATCAAAAGATGAAATTTTTAAACCAATGATGGATTTGTATTGGAAAATAGGTAACGTGTCGATTAATGTTTGGTCAACACCTGAATCATGGAGGTTAAAAAGTTGTTGAAGCTGGCCTTGAAGAGCTGTGACGTCATCGAAGTTACTTCCTCTGTTTTGCGTCTGTGGTGTGAGGAGAAACTTAATAAGAATATGAATGAGACCTGAGATGAAGAAGATTATTGAAAGGATTATGATTATTAAGAGGGTGTTTGTGCTGATCTTGGTGCTTAAATCGAAGATTGTGTTTGATTTGTGAGCTATGAGTGGTGATGGTGAGATGAAACTTTGAGTTGATTTTATTTCCGGGAAAATCTGGTTCATGTTTTCCCGAGAAAATCTGATTAAGAAAGTAAAGAAAAAGATGGAAGAAGTTATAAAAATTCAAAACTCAAGCTTTGTTAGGTTTCAAAAACAGAGGTTATTAATGCATGCTCTGTTTTGTGAAAGAGCTCAAAAGAGTTTTTGAAATTTTAAGGGAGAGAGTGATGATTAAGAGAATTACAGGTTGGACCATTGATGGTGACAGATGAGCTAAATTTTTTTGGAGTTTTTTATTACACGAAAGAAGAGTGTTTTTGAAATATATTTTTTAAAAAATACAAAATTAATGGGATTTGGATTTTAGTATTTAATAACCTAAATAAATGTAAAGTCAACGAAATAGTTTTTTAAAATAAAATCACTTTCTTTTAAGAAGAACAATGAACAATACAATATGTTATGATTTTAATCATTTTATAACCAAATTCACGGTCTTCCATGTTATGGCCAACCGGACAAACAATAATTGTACAATTCATTAAAAAAAACACTTATTGAAAATTGAACTTGTATCATATGTCATTGAATAAAACTGAATATTTTAGAAACGTTTTCTAGTATGGATTGTTTGTGAGGGCATAGATTAAGCTAGGACCGTCACCTTCTTGGTTGGCTCATGGAATGGGCCTCATGTTGAGAGTAACCGAGATAGGTAGCCCTAGCCAAAAAAAATACTTAATCCAGAAAAAAACTGAATTTTATCCTTGTAATTTTTTAAAGAAAGTGTAAGTGTATGTATCTTTTGGTTTAGGGTTTTAGAGTCGGAAATCCAAATGGTTACTATAAAAATTTTAAAATTAAACTTAAATTTATTAGTGATTATTAATAGCATACATTTTACTTTTAATATGTATTTTTAACTTAATCTGTTAATAATTTTAAATTTAATTATTAAATTTAATAATTTTGTATATAAATTTAAGTTAATATATAATAATTTAATATATAATTTTAGATGATTTGAGTAAATTTTAAAATTTCAGTGTTGACTACGATTTTGATTAATTTTAAAATAAAAACTACAGTCATGATATATTTTTGTGCTCTCTCGGTTTCATAATTGATGTTTTAGTTTTTTTTTTTATTGTTTTATAATACTTGATTTTTACAATAAGTTATGATTTGTTCACCAAACTAATTAATTAATTTTCATTTTTTTTTATTCTAAATATGAAAAGTTATAAGTGAAATATTTAACATTTATAAACTAATTGAAAAATATTAGTTATTTAATTAAGCAAGAATTATTAATTTTTTGTTAATATGAATAAAACGGAGGAATTATTTATAATAGAAAATATTAGGTTAGATTCTTGGATTGATCAGGTGAGATCTCGGATTAGATGGCTTGGCTCATGTTGTTGACTTTAATATTAACATTCTCGAAAAAGCTCAGCAAACCTGTCAACATGCGTACAGTTAAATGGGCTGAGCTGGCCCAAATCTCTATAGTAGACCAACTTTGAACCATATACGATTGAATTGAACCGAACAAGCTCTCTCAAATTAGCTCGATGCAAAGTTTCAAAAACAAGAATTTTATTTTCAAAATTTGAATTCTAATTAAAAACGAAAATTTTAGAGAAAAATAATAATATGTAATTTGTGTGTAAAGGTCAAAAATTGGATAACAAACATATCAAAGAAATATATAAAAAGGCATCAAAGTAAGAATATTACTTTTCGAACTAAATAAAAATTCGAATATTCCATCTTTTCTATACTTTGTACTTAGAAAGTTGGATAATACATTTGCTTTTTACATCAAGATAATATTTAAAACCATTGGATAATAAACGAATTATATTATTTATAGTTATATATTATAAATTATCGACATAGAGTAAAAAAACAAAACTCTATATTATTAGTCTTTTATCACATAATCCAAACTCAAAAAGTGAAAAATACAATAAAAGTCTTTATATAATCACGTAACCGTTTTAACCATATTTAACAAATAAAATCCAAATTTTCCTCAAATTTTACAAACTTCAAAACTTTTTTTCTCGATGCCTCCGACAAATAATGAACGAATCTCCGG
>KE156560.1:75713-101093 GCA_000411055.1 Leavenworthia alabamica
TTTAATCCTCATAGGTATAATCATGATATCAATCTTCGTTCTCTTCATCGTCCTTATCGGCATCGCCTCTGTTCTTATTCTCCCTCTTTTAATCTCATCTCTCCATCATCATCACCACCGACGTCACCGTCGTAATCATCGACATGAATCCTCAGGTGGGTTATCTTCAAGGTTCGTTAAAAAGCTTCCCCAATTCAAAGTTTCCGAACCAACCACAAGGTACGAGAGCGATTGCGTGGTTTGTTTTGATGGATTCAGACAAGGACAATGGTGTCGGAATCTTCCTGGTTGTGGACACGTGTTCCATCGGAAATGTGTAGATACTTGGTTACTCAAATCCTCGACTTGTCCAATTTGCAGAGCTAAGGTTAAATCTAAGGAAAAAGACTCGTTGATATGTTTTGGTCATAGAAGAAGTAGTTTGCTAGATTTATAAGTTCTCTGCTTTGTTTCATTCATAATTGAATTAGAAATTATAATCACATTAGTCTTAAAGCTCTGTTTCATCTCTGTTCTGGCAAATAAAAAAACACAACTCTTTAAGTTATAGTTTTGACCGTACACTTATGTCTTCATTGGTTTTATAGAATCTTTACACTTATGAAATAAAAGTTGAATCCTTTATAAAAATTTAGCTACAGACAGATGAATACGTTTTCACTAATCCCACCGTGTTTATTGACTGTTTCAACACGTAATGATGAACATTTCAATGAAGAAAACGACATGCATTGTTCAAAGTCGTAGTAAACTTTTCATTTGTTCTTGAATTTGTCTAAAGTATAAGCCAAAGACTCTTTCCTCTATAGACAAGTCGTTGGTCAAAGTAAATAAGTCTTATATAAGCTGATGGATGTTGTTGATCATACAAAACACAAACACTAACTGTCATTACCAAAAACAAACTAAGTGCTTTTACTATTTGTTTCCATGGATCAGTTTCCATTCTTGAATGTTGTAAAAGAGGTTGCGGGTATTCTAAACGAATCCCGCAAACTCTTTATCAAGAACAAGAAGTTAATGTTCTCTGTCTTTTTATTACCTCTCTTACTCAAATGTTTGGTTTACTTGTTCAACATCTTTGGCATCCAACCTGAAATCAAAAACTTGTTCCTTGAAGTCAGTTTCTTACCTACAATAGATCCAAACAACCCTGAATTCTTTGTTCATCTTATGAAACTCTTCTCAGATTTTCGCCTATTTGTTAGTTCTTTTTACATTCTACTTGTTGTCTCCTCCATTATAACTCTCATGTCTACTATAGTCATTGTCCATGCATCAGCTCTTACTTATAAAGATCATGACAACATCAAGATCAAAGATTTTTCGATTTTAACCTTTAAATCTTGGAAGAAACTTCTTGTGACCTATTTCTACATTACTCTCTTCACTTTTGGTTATTGGTTTCTCTTCTATATAATCTTGTTCCCTCTCCTTTTGTTCTCTACAACATCACTTGCCGTGTTAGTCAAGTTATGGGCTTTATTGGTTTTGTTTGTAATCTTTCAATCTTATTTAGCTATAGTTTGGAACTTATCTATGGTCATATCGATACTCGAGGAGACTTATGGGTTCCAAGCTTTAGGGAAAGCAGCAAAGATTGTTAAAGGGTCGAAACAAAAACTATTCCTCTTGAATCTTTGCTTCGGTTTATTATATTGTGGTTTAGGTATAATCATGGGGTTAACCAATATGACACCTTCGTTTGTGGTTACCTTAACCACCGGTTTGGTTCTTGTAAGTTCGATCTTTGTGGTGAATATGTTTCAGCTTGTGACTTACACTGTTGCATATTACCAATGTAAGGGTCTTCAAGAGAAAGATGTTGAGTCGTTGAAGGATATTGAATACACTACGCTTATGGGAAATGATTCTTGATATTGGTATAAGACAAGAGTATATATAATTATATAATTTGATATTTCTTTTATATGTATATTGTGACCAAGTTGTCATATGTGTTGACCATGTTCGAACCTGAATTATATGAGAATGTCAGCAGTATATTTATACAATTATTAAAACCATGTTTTATTCACACATTAATATATATATATATATACACAAAGTAAAAAAACAATAATATGATGACAAAAAAATAAAAATAATAAAAATATTAAAGTAGAGAAATACGAAGGGGCTATAGATAAAGTGGGACCCAATAAAATCTTTTAGACAACGTGGCTGATCAGATCGGGTCCCACAGAGACAATGGTTTTATGAAATTTGGATAAGTCACTCTTTTTTTTGCTATCCCACGCCCTTATCTTGTCCTAAAAATTTGGAACAAATCCTCAGGAAATAAAACAAAATAAAAGACACAACTCCATTAACCACTCATTTCATTTTCAGAGTTTTCAATTCTGTTGATTTTCGAGATTTTTTTCTGTAAATGTAAAAAAAATCTAATCACTCAATTATTATTTTTCTTTTTTATGTTGTCGAGAGATTTCCTAAGAATATTCCAAGACAGATCTTAGTTAGATATTTGTTAAAAGTTGGGAGAAATTTTGAATTTATATGTAACACAATAATATTTGGGAAACAAAAAAAAAAGGAAAATGAAATAAGTTTGGTATCATTATGTTCCTTTTGAGATGACGCCGCGTGTCACCATCTGAGGACGCTAAAAAAGTTTGAAACGTTGTTGGAGCGAGTAGATGACGTGTCATAATATAAGTGGCTAACATAGCTGCCGTTGATGGAGAAAGTAGGCCAAGTCATCCGTCAAAGGAAGAGAGCACATGCCTAGTCGTGACTTTTCCCATCTCTTCTTCTCACCCTAACACGCCACGTTTCTTCTACTTGTCTGCCACGTGGCTTTTCACTATCCATTTATCTTATTCGTAAATCTAAAATTGAAATTGATAATAACAGATTATATAATTTTATTGTTTACATTTTTCATTTTATTTGCTAAAAAAATAAAATCATAATCTATATAAAGACCATGATGTGAGACATGTGACAATTGGGATAATCTTAGAATATACTGAAAAAATACTTTTGATAAAATGTAATGATAATACTGTATATTTGTTACCTTAATTCTCTATTTTTTTATTATTTACTAATTTTACTATTATATAGAAAATATTAACTTCTTTCTTTGTGTTCAAATTTATAACATTTGTGAAATTTTTATGTGAGTACAAATTCATAACAGTTATAAAATTTATTTTCTGTATTCTTCTCTGATATTTTATACCTGTAAAAAAATATTTTTCCTTTCAATTTTAAGATTTCCAATATATTAGAAAATATATCAAAAGACTTAAATTATCCACGTCAGCAATAGGATATTTTGTAGATAACGTATTTATGTAAGATAATACTGTAATAGCTGTAAATATTTTATTTCCCATTAGGGTTAAAAAGTAGAAATATAATTGGAGAAGGGAGAAGTAACAGCTCACAGCAACTAATAAGTTCATCCAACGGTTAATATTAACCAATTATTTCCATATCGAGAAAATCTGGACCGTCCAAATATTCCATAATGCCTAGTTTTTAAATATATAGAAAATTTATTAAGTTTCCAATTTCGTTTCGTTCTTATCCTCACCAGAAAAATTTCAGTTTTTTTTTCTTCTTCTTAAATTCCACAATATGTACGCTCTCTTCATCTTCATTGTAACAACGCGTTTTCATCTTCCGATGTTATGAAATCTGAATAACTAAACAAAACCCAGAAGAATATTTGATTTCTATATTTCACCCAAATCTAAAAGTTTTTTTTTTCTCTCGTTATGGCGCCGGAATCTTGGAAAGATCAGCTTAGTCTAATCTCAGCAGATGATTATCAGATCATGGGTCGTAATCGGATCCCCAATGCGGTAACGAAGCTTTCTGGTCTCGAAACTGATGAAGGAGAAGGAAACAGTGATCCTTACGGTGGCGCGTGGGGTACAAAGCCGAAACGAATCGTTGTTTCGAATCAGCTTCCCCTTCGTGCTCACAGAGACATTTCTTCGAACAAGTGGTGTTTCGAATTTGACAATGACAGTCTTTACTTACAGCTCAAAGATGGGTTTCCTCCGGAGACTGAAGTCGTTTACGTCGGATCTTTAAACGTCGACGTTTTGCCTAATGAGCAAGAAGACGTCTCTCAGTACTTGCTTGAGAAGTTTCAATGTGTTCCTACGTTCTTACCTAGTGACTTGATCAGCAAGTATTATCATGGTTTCTGCAAACATTATCTCTGGCCTATTTTTCATTATCTTCTACCTATGACTCAAGCTCATGGCTCTCTCTTTGATCGAGCTAATTGGAGAGCTTATATGAAGGTTAATAAGATCTTTGCTGATAAGATCTTTGAAGTGCTTAATACAGATGAAGATTACGTTTGGATTCATGATTATCATCTCATGGTTTTGCCTACTTTTTTGAGGAATAGGTTTCATAGGATAAAGCTTGGTATTTTCCTTCACAGTCCATTTCCTTCATCAGAGATTTACAGAACTCTTCCTGTGAGAGATGAGATTCTTAAAGGGTTTCTGAATTGTGATTTGGTTGGATTCCATACATTTGATTACGCTAGGCATTTCTTGTCTTGTTGTAGTAGGATGCTTGGTCTTGATTACGAATCTAAAAGAGGCTACATTGGTCTTGAATACTTTGGAAGAACAGTGAGCATCAAGATTTTGCCTGTTGGGATTCATATGGGGCAGATTGAATCTGTTAAGGCTTCTGAAGAAACTGCTGAGAAAGTGAAGGAGTTGAGAGAAAGGTTTAAAGGGAACACTGTGATGTTAGGTGTGGATGATTTGGATATGTTCAAAGGTATTAGCTTCAAGTTTTGGGCCATGGGTCAGCTTCTTGAACAGAATCAATGGCTTCGTGGCAAAGCAGTTCTCGTTCAGATTACTAATCCTGCTCGGAGTTCAGGTAAAGATGTTCAAGATGTAGAGAAACAGATTAATATGATTGCTAATGAGATCAATAGTAAATTTGGGAAACCTGGTGGTTATCAGCCTATTGTGTTTGTCAATGGACCTGTTAGTACTTCTGATAAAGTTGCTTATTACGCCATCTCGGAGTGTGTTGTGGTCAATGCTGTTAGAGATGGTATGAATTTGGTACCTTACAAGTACACAGTGACTAGGCAGGGGAGCCCTGTTTTGGATGCAGCTTTAGGTTTTAGGGAGGATTATGTTAGGAAGAGTGTGATTATTGTTTCTGAGTTCATTGGTTGTTCTCCATCTCTGAGTGGTGCGATCCGAGTTAATCCTTGGGACATCGATGCAGTCACTGATGCAATGAGTTCTGTGTTCACAATATCAGACAAAGAGAAACATCTGCGCCACCAGAAGCATCATAAGTACATAAGCTCTCACGACGTTGCCTACTGGGCTCGTAGTTATGATCAAGATCTTCAAAGGGCATGCAAAGATCATTACAACAAAAGATTCTGGGGAATTGGATTCGGTCTTGGGTTCAGAGTTGTGGCATTAGATCCGGATTTCCGAAAACTCAATGTTGAAACCATAGTCCCTGCGTATAAGAGGACTAGCAGTAGGTTGATCCTATTGGACTATGATGGGACAATGATCAATCAAGAGACTCTGGATAAAAAGCCAAGTATTCATCTCATAAAGCTTCTCAATCGCTTGTGTGATGACCCCAACAACTTAGTCTTTATAGTTAGTGGTCGAGGCAAGGATCCTCTCAGCAAGTGGTTTGGCTCTTGCCCAAATCTTGGTCTCTCAGCTGAACATGGTTATTTCACTAGGTACTGCTAAAACCGTTCCCTTTCATCATCTTCTCTCACATATATATGTAAAGCTAACACTGATCTCCTTTTGATTTTATTATCACAGATGGAACTCTAATTCTCCATGGGTGATGAGTGCATTACCTGCGGATTTAAGCTGGAAGAAGATAGCTAAACCGGTGATGAATCACTACATGGAAGCGACGGATGGATCATTCATAGAGGATAAAGAGAGTGCTATGGTGTGGCACCACCAAGAAGCTGACCATTCATTTGGTTCTTGGCAAGCTAAGGAGCTTCTTGATCATCTAGAAAGCGTGCTCACCAATGAGCCCGTTGTTGTCAAGAGTGGCCAGCGCATTGTAGAAGTTAAACCTCAGGTATGTATATGATCTATAACTCAAGATTTGCTTACTTGCTTGATGCTTCAAATATTCATTATTGTGATCACTGTAATGTGAATTTGGTTATCAGGGAGTAAGCAAAGGAAATGTGGTGGAGCATTTGATAGCAACGATTAGGAACAGCAAAGGGAAGAGACCTGACTTTTTGTTGTGCATTGGTGATGATCGATCTGATGAGGACATGTTTGATAGCATAGTGAAGCACCAAGATGTCTCCTCTATAGGTCTCTCAGAGGTCTTTGCATGCACAGTTGGTCAGAAACCAAGCAAGGCCAAGTACTATCTAGATGATACACCAAGTGTTATCGAGATGCTTAAATGGTTGGCCTCAGCTTCTGATAGATCAAAGCATGGATGGTGAACAGAAACAAACTCAACAGCCTAGGGAACAATGTCAAAAATGAAAGCACAGATCTTTGAAAAGGGTTTGCTTTAGTTTTTATGTTGTTTGTGATATTATAAAGACTAGTAGGATTTGAAGGTTTATGTTACAACAAAAGGGTTTCTAGGGTTTGCTATATGCCTTTTTGTACATAGTATCTTTGAACTGGTCAATTGTTTGAGATGCTTATATACATAGAAAAAGGAAACCTTAAGATTCTTATTTTCAAACTTGAGCTTTTGACTGAAATCGTTAAAACAAGAGAACATTACATAGTAACTACTATGTTCAAGGATCATACTTGTCAAGCTCGTAAAACTCAATGTTCTTGTACTTTTGTGAGATGATCTCAGCTTGAACCTTTCTTGCAGTATCTGTAGCACAGCCAACAAGGATAAGAACAGAAGTGCCTGCAAATCCTCTGAATGCCGTCAAGTGAGTGATCTGTTCAACCACTGCAGGACCAGCAGCTAGAACAGCTAGAAATGCAGAACCAAGAACCGATATACGACCAAGGACCTGATATTGCAATCAGAGCCAGGGATTTTCAGAATGTAGCTAACCAATCTGAGGGAGGAGAGAAAGAGAGAGAGGATCTTACGGTTTTGATAAAGAGAGCAGTGCTTTTACCAGGTCGGACTAGAGGGATCGAAGCACCTTGGCGTTTTAACTGCTCACTAACATCGTCTGGGTCAAGTTGCAAGAAAGTGTAGTAGTAGTTGAAGAAAGCTATGAGAAGTATATTGGTTGGAAGATAGAAAGAACCTGCAAGAGATTGTGTGTTAGGTCTCCATATCATTGGCAAACATAGTTTCAAAGGACTCACCTCCAGGGTTCAAAGCAATAGCAGCATTCTTCAGAGCAGATATGCCGGTAAATCGTGCTAAAGTAGCAGGAAGAGCTAAAGATGATGTGGAGAAAATGATAGGCATCACTCCAGCACTATTGACCTTGAAAGGAAGATAAGCAGACTTCTGAAGCCCACCAGCTTTGCTAGTGTATCTCGAAGCATAATTAAGCGGAATTTTCCTCTCTGCTTCCTGAAAGAAGTCAAGAACTTACTTGTTAGACTATATAAACCATTACTAAGCTTCTTAGATCCATTAGTTAGTTACCTGAACATAAACAATCCCAAGAACCAAGAGAAGAAATGAAACAACAATGGCGGCGAGACCAGTATAGTTTCCTTCTTGTAAGGCCTCAGCTGTTGTTCTACCGAATGAAGCGGGTAAGTAAGAGATAATACTTGTAAATATCAAAAGAGAAGTGCCATTTCCAAGTTTCAGATCAGAGATTCTTTCTCCAATATATGTAGTAAGAACAGAACCAAGTGTTAACAATGTCACAGAAGAAACAACCCATTCTGAGCTGAAGTCATTAACATAAGGACGAAGATAAAACACTTGTCCAATAGCTTGTACTATTGCGAAACCGATTGAAGCATAACGAGTATACTGAAGAATCTTTTTTCTACCAGCTTCACCTTCTTTTTTCTGAAGATCTTGTAATTTAGGATAAACTTGAGCAAGAAGCTGAAACACAATTTGAGCATTGATGAAAGGTACAATCCCTAAAGAACATATACCAAGTCTACCAATACCTCCACCAGAAAATGTATCTAATGTACTCAAAATACTATTTTGATCTAAGTTTCCAACAAAAGCTTCTCTATTAACACCACCGAGAGGTATATATATTCCAAGTCTAGAGAGAGCTAAGAGACCAAGAAGCTTCAGAAACTTCCCTGGTAATGGTCCCTTGAAGAAATCTCCAAAATCAATGGAACTATCCTCAATAGCAGCTTGAAGATTTCAAAGAGTAAGTCTCATCAATCATGTTAAACACATACAATAACAAAGATGAAGATAGTGTAAACCAAACCTGCAACGCCACGATTAGAAGAAGGCTTATCTCGTTTGTTACCAGATGAGCTTTCAAATGCTGGAGACAAAAGACTTTGAAAGCTTTCCCAAATACTAGTTAGACCAGAAGTTTCATCTGGGTTGATTCCCAATGGATCAAAAACTGAAGCTTCAGAGCTGAAACATAACATTAAAGTGAGAAAAACCAACAAGTTAAGAACTTGATCATTAGTTTCATCAGCATGAACTTCAATCTGAAAAGTTGAGAACTTTAAGTAGGTTTATCAAAAACAGGATAAGTATCCTCAATTTCACATAGAACCCAATAGATTGAATAAGTACCTTGTAGAGTCGATAACAAGACCAAGATTATTCCATGATTTGGCTTTACAAGTGTTCCTGGTTTTTGTCGAGGTTGCTCTGTAAATAGAAGAGCTTTGGAATCTCGAATATGGTTTGCGGTTGAGACGAGACAGAGATGCGAGGTTTGAAGAAGAAGAAGTGTAAGACGAAATTTGGCTTACCGTTATCATCCTTATCCTTCTTCTTCTCCAATGGAACGATATATTTTTTTTTTTTGAGTTTATGTTTTTTTTTGTTTCTCATGAAATTTTAAGAATATGTTTAAGGTCCACAGGCCTTTTAGGCCCAATACATCTTTTACACATTAATTCTTTGGTTTTGGGCCTTTTGGCCTTTTACAAACGAGACCATACGTTCCAAGTCTTGTACGATATCACAAATTATTACTATTTTTCTTTATCAAGCCAATGATTCCAAATTAATAAAATAGGATGGTTAGTTAAGATATTAAAATCCATAGTGCTAAAATTTTTAACAAATAATCTAACAAATATAATGCTATCAATCACCTCTAATTAGATTTTCAAACTTAATAGCGTAATCATCAAAAAATCAAGTTGCCAAGAAAGTGATTTATACGAAGATATCTTATTATAAATATAAATTTTACTTGCCCAGCTTGTCATTTGACTAGGACATGTGTATAATAGATTCTGACAAATATAAAAAATCATGCTATTTTTTAATATTTTTTGTCAATATGTTATTTTTTAATTTATTAAACAAAAAAGAAATAATAAAAACTAAGAATAAAATATATTTTTTATTTTTCATCTTTAAAATATATGATAAATCTAAATAGAACAAAAAAAATAATATCAGACGTATACTTTGTTGTGTAGAAAATTAATTATGTAAATAACTCTCTTATAAAGGAAATACGTTTTTTTTCTTTACAAAGATTTAAAATATATTATTAGCAACACATGTTTAATTTATTAATTTTATATAAATTTAATTATTTATAAAATAATGGGCTTAATTCCTTTGAAAATTCTTGGTCATCAAAGATTATTGATTATTCTATTAAAATTTAGGTAAGAAGAAAAGTACATAAAAGAAACAAAGATCCCAACAATGGGAAGTAGCTTTCACTTTACAAATTACTTAATGGCCAATAGCAAAGTGGGCCCCATTATGTATAAAAGCCCACTAAGTCTAATGTGTGGCTCCTCCAATCCCATCATCTTCTACTGTGTTTTACAATTCACGTTGACGCCAAACTCTCCACTTGTCTAATTACGATAACGCCACTCTTTCCTATTAATGTTCATTTTGTTTTCTTTGTTGGAAAGTTAAAATTATTTTTGGAATAAAATATCAATAATGCAGTGAAATAATTATATTTAATCATATTCTAACTATATCTTCATTAATTAATTGTAATGAATTTGTTATCCAAATTTATTATGATTTATTTACTATATTTTATAGATATTTACAAAAATAAAATTTAATATTATGCCATCCTTTTTATCATAGAAAAGATTTGTAAAACTTAATTAATTTAGTCTTATTTAAATAAAAGATCCGTATATATTAAAACACAATTAATATGTTATTAACCATGACAAAAAATGCTTATAAATCAGAAATTTAATAAATCCGTTAACGCGTAAATTAACCATTTTTATGACGTCATATGAAAATCCAACCGTGTAATTCTCTTATTCAAATTTAATATACCATTTTAATAATTAAAAATTTAAATACACGTTTTCTGCGCTGTCTTTGAATTAAACATTTATACATATATTATATATTATATATTTTATGTACAAAAATACAGACAAGAAGACAATACAAAATTACAAATATTACAAAACTGTCAACAACGATTTTGGATTGGCTGAGTTTGAATCCAGTCGTCAGAAAAAAATTTCAATTCTTTTTATTTTATTTTTAATAACTCAGATTTTGATTTATCTGGGTTTCGAATATTCCTTCTTTTCTCCAATCACAAAAACGCAAAAAGAAAAATCTCCGGCGAGAGTAAATGGACACTCCGAGATCAAAAACCGATACACCAACGAAGAAATTTGTAGCATCACAAGAATCAACGATTGATTCAAAAGCTATGAAAGGTTGTGGACTGAGTAATTTAACATGGGTTGGTGTAGATAAAGAAGAGTTACGTCAGAGATTAATAATGCCTGAGTATCTTCGTTTAGCTATGCGTGATTGTATTAAACGTAAAGATTCATTAGCTATTCCTGATCATTTACTTCTTCCTGGTGGTGCTGTTGCTGATATGGCTCCTCTTTCTCCAATGGTTGTTTTTATTAATCCTAATTCTGGTGGTCGTCATGGACCTGTTCTTAAACAGAGGCTTCAACAGTTAATGAGTCCAGAACAGGTTTTTTTTTGCTCTTAGTTGTTTGTAATTTAAAGCTTAAGAATTAAGACTTCTTTTTATGGTTTGTAATTTAGTAGAGAGATATATGTGTTTTAGTGTTCTGTCTTGATGAGATCTTGTGTTGTTCTTAGTGTTTTTCGTTAGTTGATGTTGAGATCTATCTTAGTGTGTTTGGTAAGAAATGTTAAAAAAAAAGCTTTTTTTGTTTGTTTTAATGATGAGTTAATTTGAGGTAAATGTTTCTGAGCTAATTCAGAGGTCGCCGGTTCAAGTCACAATCTTTTAGATGATTTAACCTGGTGTGAGTCTCGTCTAGGAGATGTAGGACATTTGAGTTTGATCTTCAATCAAATTGATTTGTTTTTTTTAGAATGTGTAATGTTGATTGTTTTTTTTTTTGTTGAGTCATTGAAATGTTGAGTTTACAATGATGATTATGTGTAAATGCAGGTGTTTGATCTCACAGAAGTGAAGCCACATGAGTTTGTTCAATATGGAATTGGGTGTTTGGAGAAAGTAGCAGAAGAAGGAGATGAATGTGCAAAAGAATGTAGAGCAAGATTAAGGATCATGGTAAGTAAAGAGATAACAACATTATCTCACTCTCATGTCATAACTTAGAAAATGTGAATAAAGATTAGTTTGAAATAGGTTGCAGGTGGTGATGGTACAGTTGGTTGGGTTCTTGGTTGTTTAGGAGAACTTAATAAAGATGAAAACTCATTGATTCCTCCTGTTGCTGTTATACCTCTTGGTACTGGAAATGATCTCTCAAGAAGTTTTGGTTGGGTGAGTTATTGTCTTTGTTCTCATGATATGTTTCTTAATGAATCTGCTAGCCCTCGGAAAAATAACCTATCCGAAGCATCCCATCCGAATTCGATTCGAAAAACATTACCCGAATCCGAAAGTTTATTCTACTGAATGCTAGACTGTTAAACCCGAAAACTCATATCCGAATCCGAACTTGTCGGTTAGAACCCAAAATTTAATTATATATACAAATAATTAAATTATTCTAAAACTTTTAGTTATATCTGTGAAAGTTTTTTTAAAATATAACCTTTTTTTTTGCCAATATTTTCTTACCCGAATCCAAATCCGAACCGAACCCAACAAAATTATTCTATTGACTTATTGAGTACTAGACTCCTAATCCCGATATACCCGAACCTGAATGGAATTTACCCGAATACCCAACCCTAAAATCTGCATTTTAAAAAGTGTTCCTTGTTTTGTTTTGTTTGTTTCTCTTCAGGGTGGTTCATTCCCTTTTGCATGGAGATCTGCTGTTAAAAGAAGTCTCCATAAAGCAAGTATGGGTCCAATAGCTCGATTAGATAGGTAAATGAGTTTGATTTTACTCTTAACCAAGTAGTTTATATTCTATGTGGTTTGGTTATATGATGATGATGATGATGTAGCTGGAAGATTTTAGTGTCAATGCCATCAGGAGAAGTTGTAAATCCTCCTTATTCTTTAAAACCCGCCGAGGATTGTGAACTTGATCAGGTTTGGTCTCCATTTCCTTGTTGAGATCATCATAGATTGCCATGGTTTAGCAAGTAACCGAGATTTTTCATGGTTTCTCAGGGTTTAGATGCTGGAGTAGATGCACCTCCATTAGCACAGTCTTATGAAGGAGTGTTCTACAATTACTTAAGCATAGGTTTGAATGGAAACTTTCTTCTCTTTTTGTATACTTCTAATATCATTTTTTTGAGTAGATCTTTGGGTTTGTTTTAGGTATGGATGCTCAAGTTGCATATGGTTTTCACAATCTTCGCAATACTAAACCATATCTTGCTCAAGGCCCTATTTCAAATAAGGTTTGTTTACATCTCATTCTTTGTCTTTGGTTATGTCAAGAACTCAAATGTTTGCATTTGCAGATTATTTATTCGGGTTTTGGTTGCGGTCAAGGTTGGTTTTGCACACCTTGTGTTAGTGATCCAGGTTTAAGGTTTGTGACATTTCTGATTCTGATCAACTTGTGTGTTTGTGTAACTCTCTTCTTAAGCTCTTTGTTGTATTGTTAACTTGTTTATTGTGTGTTATCTTTTGCAGGGGACTTAGGAACATAATGAAAATTCATATAAAAAAAGCAAACTGTTCTCAATGGGAAGAAATCGGAGTTCCAAAAGAGTAAGAAACAAAAGCTTTTGAATATTACAAATCTTGATCATCAACCTGATGTTAAAAGTTAAAACTTATGTGTTTGTAGTGTAAGATCAATTGTTGCATTGAATCTTCAAAATTATGGAAGTGGTAGTCATCCTTGGGGTAATCTGAAACCAGATTATCTTGAAAAGGTATTGTTTTTTCGCCCATGGACATTTGGTCGGTTCGGGTCGGAAATTCTGGTATTTCGATACTTCGATTTTCTAAAAAATAGTTCCAGTCGGTTTAAAAATTTATAGTTCGGTTCGGTTTTATTGTTTTCGGTTCGATTTTAGATATTAAAAAACATTCCGATCGGTTTTAATTTCATAAGTTCGGTTCGGTTTTAGGGTAAAAATAATGATTTATCTCAGTTTTTCGGTTTATTTTGGGTTATTTCGGTTTTTCAGTTCGGTTTATGATAAGGAAAAAAATAAACACATAAAAAGTTATTTAAACATAAAAATAAAAAATAGAAAAATAAATTATGGTTTATTCGGTTCGTTTCAGTTTTTACTGAAAACCGAATTTAATTAAAAACTTCTACCGATCGGTTTAAAAACAATTCGGTTCGGTTTTTTTAACCAGGCCTAATATCTCTATTATTACTAACCTGAATATTTTTTTTGGTTTCTCAAGAGAGGATTTGTAGAAGCACATAGTGATGATGGTTTAATAGAAATCTTTGGTTTCAAACAAGGATGGCACGCTTCATTTGTTATGGCTGAACTCATCTCTGCTAAACACATAGCTCAAGTAAACTTTAAAACAAACACTATAGAACAAGAACACCATTAAGCAATGGACTAAATAAAGTTTGTTTTTTTTGGTGATTATGTTAGGCTGCTGCTGTTAGATTTGAGTTAAGAGGAGGTGATTGGAAAGATGCGTTTTTGCAAATGGATGGTGAGCCATGGAAACAGCCTATGAACACTGAGTATTCAACAATTGTGGAGATCAAAAAGGTTCCTTTTCAATCTCTAATGATTAATGGTGAATGATGATGATGGAGAGATTTCAAAAAAGATGGATTCTTATGTTTTCATAGATATATATATAGAGAGAGTAAGATTATTGTTATTAGTCTTTGTTTTTGATTTAAAAATATTGAGATTGTGACTATTTCTGCTCAGCTTGGCTGATGATGTTGTGTTTGTTGTTGCTGTTGTTTTGTATATTTTTGTGTTGTGAGGAATTAAGTTTGTGTATTTTTTATAAACAATTTGAGATAATAAAATCTTTGGTCAAGTTTTATAATTTTGTAAGTTGAGCTTTGAGTTGTAGAACTAAAGTCTTTTTTTATATATAATTAGTCTCGAATTTTTAATCAAAGTAATTTTACAATCTCCAATCATCATCACATGAAATATAACCATCGTTGAAAATAAATAAATAATTACTATATAAAATTATGTTAAAATATTAATATTTATATGATGATTTTCATTATTATATTCATAATTTTTTATAATCATATTTAATTTATATATTATATCTAACTATACTAAATGAGCAGTAATTTTTTCAATAACTGGAGTCTTTTCCTGTTGACACATCAACTTTTGATGATGTTTCAATTCTACAATTTTTTTACATTAATTTTAAATATTGTTATTTTAAATTTTATCATAATATATTTTTTAATTAAAATAACAATAATTATAACTGCTCCTAAATTCTCTCAACACCACTAATAACACTATTATACCACAATCACTATTTTTTACACTTTTTGTTATTATTTCATTATACATATTTAAATAACTATGTTTTTTTAATTCTTTTTATCTATTCTACAAATTTGAAGGTATAAATAATTTTTAAACTTCTCCTAGGGCTGCTATATTTTCGAAAATAACATACTCTTTTTTATTTTTCTACTATTGCAGCAATTAATGAGATTTTGTCAATGATATGAACCTTTAGTCAATTTTTTTCTCAATAACTATTCTTAAAAAAAAAATCGAAAATATGAATATAGACTGTATTTTAATATTTGACAAAAAACAATATTAAAATAATATCAAATTGATCGTTTAATTATTAATCAAATTATTTTTGATTTGGACGTAGTCCGGGTTTAATACTAGTATACTAGGTTATTGCCCGCGAGCTTCGCATCGCGGGAAATATATTCGTAATGTTTGTTTTTTTAGTTTATATAATATATAATCTACTATATGCATTTTATAAGATTTATATAAAGTTATCAGCAAGTGTAAATGTTACTAGTTAATTGACTTTTTCGTTAAAATATGCATTAAAATATAAAATAGCGCTTAATTTAAAATAAATTTTAAAACCTAAAACTATGAACAGTTCCAGATATGGTATCTCTAGAACTATTTGTCAAAGATCTAAGTGTTGCGGAGAGAGGTTATCCATCATGGGGATATTGTATATGCAAAATCGTATGTCGAAGAATATTTACGTCGTATAATTATCGTAAATAAAAATTTGTTGCTTGCGAGTTTCGCATCGCGGAAAAATATATTTGTAGTGTTTGAATTTTTAGTTTATGTAACATCTACTATATGTATTTTATTAGATTTATACAAAATTATTTGCAAGTATATATGTTAGTAGTTAATTGACTATTAGTTAAAATGTGCATTGAAAGAAAGGACGCGAGGACTATTATTTATTGGTGTTAGAATAATGTACATATTAACTGTTAAAAACAACAAAGCTATGAATGTCGATTCAACATTTGCGTAATATAAACAATAAAACTTCTCATATTAATCTAAAATGAAAAGTAAAATCACTTGCTAAAAGCTATGAATAAGTACAAAATCAAACCGAGTGTTATGCATTCCCGATAGATATTAAAGAACTGCTTCGTAGATTTAGGAATTAGCTTCCTCAGAGACTACTATGTTATCACTTCTAACTGAGAAAAGAAAAATAATTAAACAAAAAAATTATGCAATTTGCTGATAATACAGAGGATTTAAAAAAAAAAAGAACCAAGACAAACCTCATTAAGAGTTGCTCATTAATCTCCACAAGAACAAAATCAGATATCAAAAATGTCTTCAAGACAGATGAAGCATGCTCTAATAAACATTTCACAATCTGAAAAAAGAAAAAAAACTTGTTTAGCACCTGAAAGAAAATAGATGAATATGTGAAATAATAAAGAACTTTGATTACTTTTGTTGTATAACCGATTCATGCAACCATTAGATCTTCGATGTTTGCTAATTGCAACATTTTAACCCGGTTTTGTATTGTAGCTAGAGTGAACCTGTCAATCGGAAAAAAAACATTCATTCAGTTTCCACATCGAAAGAGCAAATTGTCATTGACGTCATCGTTAGGCGGTTAAAAAGATGTGTAAAAAGTAAAAGCATTAAAAAGTATCGTATACCAAGAACGTCTTGACCAAAATAAGTAAACAAAGTTTTAATTAGTCTCAAAGTTGGTTTGAAATGTGGAGTAATAATAGGTTATTGATAAACGATTTAATAGATATATGAAAGATATGAATTGGTGGTTTGAGTAAAAAGGAAACAAATGAATATCAGTTAAATGTGTAAATACAATTATATCCTCCAATGATTATAATTCAATTAAACATGTGTTGAATAAGAGTTAATACAATGACATTTTTAGTAATTAATTTACAAAATAAAGGTTATTTATTTTCAATCCTTTATAAATAATAAGTAGTAGATATATATTCGATAATAAAACCAATTCACAGTAGTATTTTGGGCCAATGGAATAGTAAAATGTGGGCTAAAAAGTCACATTATTTTTTTATGGGTCCAAATTCAACATTTCAAACTTTTACGAGCACCGAGAACGAATTATAAAAATGTTGAAAATAGAAGACATTGTGAAGTCTACTCGAGTGTTGTTTTTAGGGTTTTAGATTTGGAAGCTTGACAGTGAGAGAATTTGAAACTTCGGCAACCATGGCGAGCACCAAAGTTCAAAGGATAATGACCCAACCCATCGTACGTTTTCATCTTCGATTCCTTTTTGTAATCTAACTCTATTCGATTTAATTTTGGATTTTTGATTTTTGTTTTCCGGTGACGGCTTCAGAATTTGATATTCAGGTTTCTTCAAAGTGTAAGTGAATTACTTAGTTACTTCTGATTTGCTTTTGGTATTCGTTAACGTATTGTGTTTTTCTCCTTCTATGGAACTGAGAGGTTTAAGTTTACTAGTGCGTGATTCTGATTTCTGCTTTGGTCTTTTGTATTTGTAAATGCAGAAAGCTAGGATTCAGATTTGGCTCTTTGAGCAGAAAGATTTGAGGATTGAAGGAAGAATCACTGTAACTCATCCTTATATTCTTATGCATTACCCAGTTTCACTATGAAGTTGTTGATAGCGTAGCTCTATAAGCATGAATTGATGAAATGTTCTGGCATTGTTTCTGTTATTACTCTACCAAGCATTGACTAGAGTCTGTCAGTAGATACTACTAGTCCACGCTTTGTCTTGACTTTGCGTTTGCATTGCTTTACTTTTATTCTTCTTGAGTTATAATTGAAGCTGTTTTTGGTTGAGTCCATGTTTTGATTCAGAGAAACTTTTGAGATGTATGATTGTGTCATTCTCATTGGCTTTAAATGTTCCTTGTTTCAGTCTGTATTTCCTATACTTTTATTCTTATCGAGTTAAGATCCAAGCTTTACTTATGTTTGGTTATATGATATATTGAGAAACTCTAAACTTGGAGTTGCTTACTTAACGTTGGATGTTCCTTGTTTCAATTTGTTTTCTTCTTGAGTTAAGATTCATTCTTTCTCATTGGCTTAAACCTTGAAGCTGCTTACTTTCTTTTGGATGTTCCTTGTTTTGAACTGTATTGCTATAATTTTATTCGTCTCGAGTTAAGATTCAAACTTTTCTTATGTTGATTCTCATTAGCTTGAAACTTAAGAGTGACTACTTATTTGACTCTGTTATGTTTGTTTTTTTCAGTTTGTATTGCTCTGTACTTCTATTATTCCTTGAGTTAAGAGCATAGTTTTTCTTTAACATAATTCTATGCTACTACTAAGAAACTTGGGATTTGTTATTCTATAATTTGTTTAAAACTTAGAGTTTATTTACATAACTTTGGATATATCATTGACTCCTTGTTTCAATATCTTCTTTATTTTGCAGGGTTTTGACGAATACATGAATCTGGTATTAGATGAGGCTGAAGAAGTAAGCATCAAGAAGAACACCAGGAAACCACTTGGTCAGTCAGTTTATACTAAAGACACGCTCTTCTTTTATCACAACTCTCCTTATTACATGTTTTGATTTAGTTTGCTAATGGTTCAATGACTCAGGAAGGATTTTACTCAAAGGAGACAACATTACTCTGATGATGAATGCGTAAGTAAAACACAATCTCTCTACTTATAATATAAAAGCTTTGGTTTTATCACTTGACTTGAAATTGAAACATGAACCTTATGTTAACAGGGGAAAGTGAAGTCTGTCTCAACCTTGAAGCTTTTGTTATATATTCTGTTGTGTTCTTTACTTGAGTTGGTACTTTGACGATGACTACTTTTCTTAATTGTGGTCATAATTATTTGAAATGTAGTAGCTTTGAGAGATTAAGGAGATTGATCGAATCTAGTGGATAAGTTAAAAAAAGTTTATTTACTCCATTTGCAGGGTTAAAAGTTAAAATTATTTAAAACCTACCAGTAAATAATTAATGTGGTAAAATAGAGGTGGATGTTATTATCTAAAGATAACTGAGTTAACATAAATAAAGCAATAAATAACTTTATTTTAATTTAAATTTTTTGTTCTCTATTATAATTTTTTATTAAATGCGTGATTAGTTTATACATATAGCATACATTTGCTTGGCATATAATTTGAATGTATGATATTTTTATGATAGAAATTTTTTTATACAATAAGATAAAAATAATTCTATAACTTAAACCCTTTTCCACTGCAAATATTTTATATATATCCATGTAATCTTATATTATATAACCCATATCCCTCAGTGATCTTGCTATTGGTGTGGTTCCTCAAGTGTTGTACTATTATAAAATTTTATAATAGTGTACAAAAACAAATTAGGGCTCTTTATTGAAAGTTACAAACTGCAAAGTATTTATTTGTTTATTATTAAGTTGTAGAATATTATAGCATGTGCTAAAAATACAAACACTAGCCGCCGGCTCAATAATGTCATCCAATAAACGAGTAGTAAAGTGACGGCAATTCAAACTTACTGTGGTCTTGTCCACACCAGATTTTTGTCTTAATAAACTAATCACTGTTTGAAGTTAATTAATTTGATCCCCAACTACGAAAAAACAAGCGTCTTTTGATTTTCTCTCTCTTTTATCCAAAACAAAAAACGCCATTTTTGAGGTATGTTTCTCTCTCTCTCTTTAGAATCCAATTTCAATTTCTCTTCCTTTTTTTTTGTTTCTGAATAAGTAAAATTCATTCATAAATCTAGCTTTCTAGGTTTCATCTACTGTGGTAAATATTTGTTTTTTCTCAGATTTAAATCAGAGATTAGGAGCTGGATTTTGTGATTGCTTCTCTGAGTTTTGTCATAGGCTTAAGTTGGTGAAGTGTTTTGCTTTATTATTTATCTTTACAGATCGGGAAAGTTTGGAGCTTGTAGCAGTTGAAATTTGGGAAAAACAAATATGCAGACAAGGTATATGGAGAGGACTAATAGTATGAGAGAGAAGAGAAAATTAGAAGAAGATGATAATAATAATCATCAGCAGCAGCAACAGCAGCCTGAGCGTAAAAAGCCAGCTCTTGCTAGGTAATTTGTGTTTATCTTTGTAATTCTTACAAACTCTTTTGTTTTATTGTGTTCTTAGTATAGATTTTCACTTTTATTTGTGTTCTAGTTGTATGAAGTAAAACAGAGTTCTTTAGATGTTCAAGTTGAGTTTTTGAGAAATTTATTTTTGTTATTGTTAGTGTCATTGTGGAAGCTTTGAAGATGGATAGTTTACAGAGGCTTTGTTCATCTTTGGAACCAATTCTTCGTCGAGTGGTGAGTTTAAAAAGTTTCCTTTTTTTATTCTTTTGATGCTTTGTGGTGTTTCTTTAACTTCTTNCTCTTGCTAGGTAATTTGTGTTTATCTTTGTAATTCTTACAAACTCTTTTGTTTTATTGTGTTCTTAGTATAGATTTTCACTTTTATTTGTGTTCTAGTTGTATGAAGTAAAACAGAGTTCTTTAGATGTTCAAGTTGAGTTTTTGAGAAATTTATTTTTGTTATTGTTAGTGTCATTGTGGAAGCTTTGAAGATGGATAGTTTACAGAGGCTTTGTTCATCTTTGGAACCAATTCTTCGTCGAGTGGTGAGTTTAAAAAGTTTCCTTTTTTTATTCTTTTGATGCTTTGTGGTGTTTCTTTAACTTCTTATGAGAATTTTCAATCAGGTAAGTGAAGAAGTAGAGCGGGCATTGGCGAAACTAGGACCTGCAAGACTTAATGAAAGGTAACATATGTGATTTGGAGTAGTTGTGGTTTTAGTTACTAATACTTGTTTTTACAGGTCTTCTCCGAAACGAATTGAAGGCATTGATGGAAGGAATTTGCAGTTACAATTTAAGTCTAGATTATCTGTTCCTTTGTTTACTGGTGGAAAGATAGAAGGAGAGCACGGTGCTGCGATCCATGTTGTTTTATTGGATATGACTACTGGACATGTATTAACACTAGGACCTGAAGCTTCTGCAAAACTCGATGTTGTTGTTCTTGATGGTGATTTCAACAATGAAGATGATGAAGGTTGGACTGGTGAAGAATTTGAGAGTCATTTGGTGAAAGAGCGTCAAGGAAAGAGACCTCTTTTGACTGGTGATATGCATGTGACTTTGAAAGAAGGTGTGGGAACATTAGGGGAACTTATATTTACAGACAACTCAAGTTGGATCAGATGTCGAAAATTCAGGCTAGGTTTAAGAGTCTCTTCTGGTTATTGTGAGGGGATACGTGTACGTGAAGCAAAGACTGAAGCTTTTACCGTGAAGGACCATCGTGGAGAATGTAAGTTTTCTCGCCCTTCTCGCCTTTCTGATTTCTGTCCTACGATCTTGTTATGGTTGGTGAGTAGTGCTGGGAAGCGGTTCGGCCCACAACCCGCAGGTTTTCGAAAAAGTATTATCAACTCGAACTCGTCTCGCATAAACAAAAAATTTTAAAACTAAACCCGAAAACTTGCAGTCCAACCCGTAACCCGCTAAGTTTAATTATTTTAATTTTTTTTATAGAAAATCATTTAAAAAAATTCGAAGACCCGTAAAACTTGTAAAATATCCGCCAAAAAAATTACAAAACTTGTAAAAATAGATAGATTAATTTGTTCAAATATAAAACTTAAGCAAAAAGTTATAAAAATAAAATAAAATATATGATAAATAATGTTTTAGACAAAAATAAAGATAAATAATATTAAAAAAAAAAATTGGCGGGATGCTGTTTCAAATAAAAAAAACTGCTGAAAAGTGAGCTTCATCCCGCGAAACCCGCATAAATATGAGTTTAAAAATTTAAGATCAAACCTGCCCCGCAGCAGGTAAAAACCCGCGAATCCGCGGGATAAAGACCATTTTCCCGGGACTGAGGTTACTAAATCTTTGTTTTCTGTAGTGTACAAGAAACATTATCCGCCAGCATTGGATGATGAGGTCTGGAGACTAGAAAAGATTGGAAAAGAAGGAGCTTTCCATAAGAAACTCAATAAAGCAGGAATCTATACTGTTAAAGAGTTCCTTCGTCTTATGGTTAAAGACTCTCAGAAACTAAGGACTGTAAGTGCCCAACCTCTCAATCCAGTATCTTGCGAAGATGTTGAAAGATTCATCAAGATGATTCTTTTACTTTTGAGTTTCAGATTCTTGGAAGTGGCATGTCAAACAGGATGTGGGAAACACTTGCAGAGCATTCAAAGACATGTGTCTTAAGTGAAATGCTTTACGTTTACTATCCAGAGGACTCAGTTGGTGTTGTGTTTAACAATATATATGAGTTCAATGGTCTTATATCAGGGAAACAGTATTATCCTGCTGATTCTCTTTCTGACAACCAAAAGGTTTGTGTTACTTAAACTTCACACTTGTTACTTCTATACTCTACTCGGTAAAATCGTAAAATGCTGATATTTAATGCCATTGATTCTCTTTAAGGTTTACGTCGATGGATTAGTGAGGAAGGCATATGAAAACTGGGATCAAGTTATTGAGTATGATAGCAAGTCACTAATGAACTTCAATCAAGTTAACAAATCAGATGTTGTAGATTACTCTATGCCAGTTTCAGTTCCAAGCCAACCTTCTACATCTTATTCAGATGTAACTGTTGAAGGTATGTGTTCACTCGCCACAAAACTCGCTTTTTGTTGTTTGTTTGTTGCTTTTGGTTTGAACTGTGAATTTATCATTCATTGGTGTTTATCAGCATCAGTATATAACCAGAGTCCAGCTTCAAGTTTCCCAGTTCAGTCTCAGTCTCAGCTTACTGATACTAGCTCTTACATGCACTTTGGAAACACTTCATATGCACAACAAAACCACCAACTTATCAACAACCCTTCACAAACCATGATCAATACCAATGGTGGCACAAGATTGGCGCTAGGACCAGGACCAGGAACACAAAACCAACACCTAGTTCAACCTTTTACTGAGATGAACTCTTACAAGGATTGGTCAAACACATGTGGAAGTGATGAGTTTTTATCAGAAGAAGAGATAAGAGTTAGAAGTAATGAAATGCTTGAGAATGATGATATGCAACAACTGTTAAGACTCTTTAGTATGAATCAGCAAACTACAATGAATATGGGAGAAGAAGATGGTGGGTTTGGATTCAACTCATTTGGTCAAACATCAATAGGTGAGTATGAAGAAGATCGTTCAAACTCAGGTAAAGCTGTTGTGGGATGGTTAAAGATTAAAGCAGCAATGAGATGGGGTTTCTTTATTAGAAGGAAAGCTGCTCAGAGACGAGCTAGGATTGTTGAACTTGAAGAAGACTGAGAAGGTAAGGTTTGTTGAAGAAGGAAGGAGACTAAGCTTTGGTTTTGGTTTCTTCTTGTTGTGGAGCTTTCATATGTATAGTGAGTGAGCTTTGTTTATCTATTCTTGTTTGTGCTTTTTATGTATAATCTAATACTTGACCAGCTTTATAAAAACTTGATGTGATTCTATTGTTTGTTTCCTTTGTTGTGTTAATTTTGGTTTTGGTTTTTTCGGGTGATGTTATTACCAAATCTAGTCCTAATTAAAAAATTATTTTATTGGGTGCAATATTTCTAAATAAAAAAATTTGAATTTTTGGTTTAAAATTTAAAATCTAATTATATATACAAATAATTAAATTATTTTAAAAATTTTAATTATATTTGTGAAAATTTATTTAATTTTTTTAAATGTAACTATTTTTTATTTTATTTTTTAATATTTTCTAATCTTATCCGAAACCAATTTATACTCGAATCCGTATGAACCGAATCTAATAAATTATTTTATTTATATTACACTCTTGAATCTAATATATCCAAACTTAAATGGTTTTACCTTACTTGTTTACCCTAATAGTCAACCTAACCAAATCCATTACAAACATGAATGAATGAATGGAAATAGCATTTGTTTACCAATAAATTATAATTCCGAAATTAAAATATTTTATTATATATTAAAAATGTTTCTATTTATTATTGACCGTTGAGGTTTCTCAATTTTTCTGTTTCATAATTTTATTTATTTATTATTTAATAGGTGAATTAGATATTAACTTTTTTTATTTATGGAAACTACCAAATCATATATAAACAATTCCATCTTTGAACAAATCTAATTTTCTCATCAATTCTCCAATTTTTTTTGACGGCAACAGTTACGCCGATCTCCGATCGCCATCGCCGTCGTTTCTCAGCTGTGACTTCATTCTTTGGATTCCTTCTTTCCGGTTAATCTCCATTTGTTTTCCCCAAATTTCTCGACCTCAAAATTCGTATGATGAATCGGTGAACAATTGAAACATAGTTTCCCTAATTTATTTTTAGGTATTCTAATAAGCTAAGCCCTTCTCTTTGTTGAAATGTCTCTCTGATTGATAGAAACGCCACTAACTCAGCTTTATTCTACTATTGTACGTTTATAGTTAACAATTTGATTCAATGGAGGAAGACGATGATCAGTCTTTGTTAAGTAGCTTAGGTGTCACATTAGCCAATCCTGCTGATTTAGAACAGACTATACTTGATGAGGTATTTTTATATATATGCTCATTCATTTATGTGTTTGGTATTAGTTCTGCATTGTTGTTTATTTTTTGTCAGGCGACGAAGAAACTAGATAACGATGAAGGTGGGAGTTTTGATATTCAAGCTGAGCAGATTCAAGGAAGAGATGTACTTCCATCTAGCCACAATGAGCTTTTGAATAAATTGAGAGCTGTTAAGTTTGAAATAGATGCTGTTGCATCAACTGTAGATGATATTGCAGTAGATAATGGCTTAGAGAAAGATGATGAATCTGATGTTCATGGCTTACATAGTGGTTCTGTACTTCAACAAGCTCTTGCTACAGATCGTTTAAGAAGCCTTAAGAAGAGAAAAATTCAACTTGAAAAGGAACTCAGTGGTTTAGATGGTCAGAGTGCTTCTAGTAGTGTTGATCGTGGTAATCTACTGCGAGAACTAGTCAAGGAAGAGCCTAGTCGTAAGAGAAAATTGAAAGAGATTCGGAAACCAAGTAAAAGAGAAGGGAAAAAAGTGAAAGTAGTCTCATTTCATGATGATACAGATTTTGATGCTGTTTTCGATGCTGCTTCAGCTGGTTTTGTTGAAACGGTATGTCCATATGTCTTCTAGAGGTTTTATATATTTGACCTGATAACTCTCTCAATATGTGGATATGGAAAATGGATATATGAAAAGACAGTCACTAATCTAAGACTGTTCTTGTCTAGGAAAGAGATGAATTGGTTAGAAAAGGAATTCTAACTCCATTTCATAAGCTCGAGGGTTTTGAACGCCGGCTTCAGCAACCTGGACCATCAAACTCGAGCAACCCACCTGAAGGAGACGATGAAAGTGACAGAAATGAGTACTCCGACATTATTGATAGAGCTGTCCAATCAATGTCGCGGGCTGCGAAAGCTCGCCCGACAA
>KE156560.1:101307-133264 GCA_000411055.1 Leavenworthia alabamica
GCTTGAACCGCCCTCTGCTCCTTTTAGAAGGCTAAGAAAGCTTTACAAGACTCCTGATTCTCCGGATAATGAAACAAAGAAAAGTAAAGCTGGGAAGAGGAGCAAAAAGAATCGACCTTTGCCTGAAAGGAAATGGACAAAGCGAATCTCCCGCGAAGACTCTACTCTTCATGAAAGTGGTATGATTGATTCTATTGACTATTAAAATTACGTATGTGGATTTAATGGCTACTAATTGGAGCAAATGCTTTTGCAAATTTGTTATTGGATCTTCCCACATTTAAGTATTTCATGTTACCATTGACTTTTAAGTGATAGGTCTCAACGGTTTCTTCCAATATTAAGCATATGCTTCTTTTTCCTCACTTGAGTTTATGTACAGTAGTAACAAGTTATGATGTTGATTTTCATTGCAATGTTTCAGAAGATGGAAGGAGAATCTTGACCACTTCCAGTTGTGAGGAAGAAGAGCTAGATGATTTTGATGACAACGAGACATCTTCTGTACAGCTTGAAGGTGGATTAAACATTCCGGAAAGCATATTTAGTAAACTTTTTGAGTACCAAAGAGTTGGGGTGCAATGGCTTTGGGAACTTCATTGCCAAAGAGTTGGTGGTATTATAGGGGACGAGATGGGCCTTGGTAAAACTGTGCAGGTCCTATCTTTTCTTGGATCCTTGCATTTCAGTAAGATGTACAAACCAAGTATTGTCATATGTCCTGTTACACTCTTGCGTCAATGGAGAAGAGAAGCTCGGAAATGGTACCCAGATTTTCACGTGGAAATACTCCATGATTCTGCAAAAGATTCTGGTAATGGCAAAGGACAAGGCAAGGCCTCTGATAGCGATTATGACAGTGAAGATTCTGTTGAAAGTGATCATGAGCAAAAGCCTAAGAACACCAACAAATGGGATGCTTTGATAAAACGGGTTTTAAATTCTGAGTCAGGGCTACTCATTACCACATATGAGCAGTTGAGGCTTCAGGGTGAGAAGTTGCTCAATATTGAGTGGGGTTATGCAGTACTAGACGAAGGCCATCGGATCCGCAACCCAAATGCTGAAATTACTTTGGTTTGCAAACAGTTACAGACCGTCCATCGAATTATTATGACAGGAGCACCAATCCAGAATAAATTAACAGAACTATGGTCCTTGTTCGATTTTGTTTTCCCGGGAAAACTGGGGGTCATGCCTGTATTTGAGGCAGAGTTTTCTGCTCCAATAACTGTGGGTGGCTATGCCAATGCTTCTCCCTTGCAAGTGTCGACTGCCTATAGGTAATTACCGGTCTTTCTCTTAAATCACTTAGGTTTCTGGACACAGTTTGTGATCTAACAATTCTTGACAATGTGCAGGTGCGCAGTTGTTCTTCGTGATTTGATCATGCCGTATCTCCTCCGCCGCATGAAGGCTGATGTGAACGCACATCTTACAAAAAAGACTGAACACGTTCTCTTTTGCAGCCTCACTGTGGAGCAGCGATCTATCTACAGGGCATTCCTTGCAAGCTCCGAGGTAGAACAGATTTTGGATGGCAGTAAAAATTCGCTCTACGGGATTGATGTGATGCGTAAGATATGCAACCACCCTGATCTACTTGAGAGAGAACATTCTCACCAGAACCCAGATTATGGGAACCCAGAACGCAGTGGGAAGATGAAGGTTGTTGCAGAAGTCCTCAAGGTTTGGAAACAGCAAGGACACCGTGTGCTTCTGTTTTCACAGACTCAGCAAATGCTTGACATCCTCGAGAGCTTCTTAATTGCAAATGAATATAGTTATCGGAGGATGGATGGTCTTACACCAGTCAAACAAAGAATGGCTTTGATTGATGAGTTTAATAACTCAGATGATGTGTTTGTTTTCGTTCTGACGACGAAGGTGGGTGGTTTGGGAACAAACTTGACTGGTGCGAATAGGGTCATCATCTTTGACCCGGATTGGAACCCCTCAAATGATATGCAGGTAAGTTTTTCTTTGAATGTCACAGATTCAGTATTCGCAAAACCCGACATGGTCCTAAATAACAACTAAATTTTGCATTTTCGGTCAGGCAAGGGAACGTGCATGGCGTATAGGGCAAAAGAAGGATGTTACAGTTTACAGATTGATCACTCGAGGCACAATTGAGGAGAAGGTATATCATAGACAGATTTATAAACATTTCCTCACCAACAAGATCTTGAAGAACCCACAACAGAGAAGATTCTTCAAAGCTCGGGATATGAAAGATCTTTTTATCCTTAAAGATGATGGCGATAGCAATGCCTCCACTGAAACCTCTAACATCTTCAGTCAGTTGGCTGGAGAGATAAACATCGTAGGAGTTCAATCAGATAAACAACCTGCTCTTCACAATACTGCAGAAGGATCCTTGGATCAAAAAGATGTCGAAACGACTGATAAAACTGGTGAGGCTATGGATGCAGAGACAAATATCTTAAAGAGTCTCTTTGACGCACATGGACTACATGTAAGTACACTGATTATTGCTCATTGAAGCTTCTTCTCAGACTTACTCTCTCATATTTTCTAGTTCACTTCAATCTTGTACGATTTTTAACACAGAGTGCTGTGAACCACGACGCCATTATGAACGCAAATGACGAGGAAGAGAAGATGAGACTTGAACACCAAGCATCTCAAGTGGCAAAAAGAGCTGCAGAAGCTTTGCGCCAATCACGAATGTTGCGTAGCCGCGAAAGCATCTCAGTACCCACATGGACAGGAAGATCTGGTTGTGCAGGTGCACCATCATCTGTACGGATGAGATTTGGATCAACTGTCAATTCCCGTTTAACCCAGACTGGAGACAAACCATCAGCGATCAAGAACAAAATCAGCGCAGGTCTATCTTCTGGCAAAGCACCGTCTTCTGCAGAGCTTCTTAACAGAATCCGCGGTAGCAGAGAACAAGCCATTGGCGTTGGCCTTGAGAAGCAACAGTCTTCAATCCCATCTTCTTCCGGTTCAAGAAGCAGAGTTGGCTCATTACATCCCGAGGTCCTAATCCGACAGATATGCAGTTTTATACAGCAAAGAGGTGGAAGTGTAGACACGACAAGCATCGCCAACCATTTCAGGGAAGCAGTTCCTCCTGAGGAGAAACGATTATTTAGGGATCTCTTAATGGAGATTGCCACACTTCGGAAGGATCAACATAGTTCGTTTTGGGTCCTCAAGCCAGAATATAAAGACTAAAAAAGAGGTTTTAGATGTCCACACTGTTCAGAGTCTAAAGACGGAGAAGGCGACACTAGCTCCACTCATATTCCCCAAGTAAATCTCCTTTCCTTTATAACAAAACTCACATAGTTCTAATTGCGTCTTTATCTTATCACCAAAGTCACTTACTGAGTCACTTCCATTCCAAAATCAAAAGGCTCACACCTATGAGTCTACTCAAATGTAACGACTAAAGATGGGTTTACTTGTGTTTGTGCAGGCATGGTTGAGAGATGTTGGGCTCATGTTATTAACTAACTTATGAAGAACTTCAATCAAAGTTAACAAAACGGCTGATGTAGAGTACTCTATAAAACGAGCTAGAGGTTTCTTTAGTCACAATCTCTTTAATTCTTTTTTATCAACATCAGTGGGGTCAGTCAGGATTCAGATTTCACAGCTCAGTCTCAGGTTGCACTTCAATTGCGTGAGAAGACCAGTTTATGAGTAACCCTCATGAATCACAAAGCATGATCAATAGCAATGGTTCAGTCTGTTCCTGAGATTTAACTCTTATAATGATTGGTCAAACACATGCAACCGAGAAAGTGATGAGGTGGCTACAAGTAACTAGATGGTTGAGAACGATATAAACATAAACCTTTACCAAAATGTTATTTCAAAACTTCTACAAAAATATTCATTTGTTGACAATAATGTTATAGGCCTTTTTTCGAAGAACGATATTAATTACGTAACATTCTGATTTCTGATTGGCTATGTCATAAAAATACATTTATATTTTACATCAATCTTTTAAAAAAATATATCAAAGTAATATAAAACAACTTGGAATTTTAATTAACAAAAAAATAATGGGTATTTATTTATGTAGTATCTGACAAAAATACCCTTGGCTAATCACAAAACAACACAGCGAAAACTATCTCGGTCCCCTCAATTCTCAGAACGACAAATCTAAACCCAATCTTCACGACAACAATTTCGTCGTCATCATCGTCGGGTCCATCACTGTCGTGCTCATCTTCCTCTTGCCGTGCTTATCAGCAGTGAATAACAGTGTATATTTCATTGTTTCCTGAATCTGAGTTTCAAAAATCCTCTTTTTTTTTTTCCTATTCGTTGTTTTCGATCTGAATTTTATAAGAATTCAAAGAATTATCCGAAAATTAAGAGAAAACAGTGTTTTGGATACCAAATTTTATCGACTTTACGATTCTGTTATTAATTGGTGAGAAATTTCACTTTTTTTGCGAATTTAGTTTGAAAATTTCAACAAAATTTAGCCTTTATACTCTGATATACTCTCGAAGATACACCACTGCTCTGAGCAATGTGCTATTTTTTATTAAGTAATGAAGCTTTATTAGATAAATGCACATGATCTGTTTGTTAAAATGCCTAAAAGAAAGCTTATTAATTATCTCTCCGTAGCTATAGCTAATGAGTTACTTTGTTAATTACTGGTTTGATTTGTTTACTCTGCTATTGATTTCATTGTTTAATTCAAGGCAGAGGAATTGAAACCTGAGAAGAAAATGGACAACTTTGAAGATTTAAAGATTTTAGCAGAGCAATGGACTAAACAAGGACTTGAATTTGTTCAACAAATACCACTTCCTCAACTTTATGTTGCTATTGGTGTTCTCTTCTTAACTACCATTTTACTCTTATCTTGTAAGTAGTTTACTAACACCACATTTCAGATTGATTATACTTATCGAAATTCTCGTTTTTGGTTCTTAATTGTCTGTAACTTTTACTGATTTATGTAGTTCGCTTGTTCAAACGTACGAAATCTAATACTGTACTCATCTCTGGGCTAAGTGGAAGTGGCAAAACAGTGCTCTTCTATCAAGTGAGTGAAGAGTTTCATGTTTGTTTCCTCATTTTGAAGAATATTTTCGGCTTTCCTACAAATGTATTCTAGTAGGTGTGAATGTTGTTGTGTAATTATAAGTTGATTTGATTTACATTTGTGACAGCTCCGAGATGGATCTACACATCAGGGTGCTGTAACATCAATAGAACCAAACGAAGGCACTTTTGTGCTTCACAATGAAAACATTAAAGTAAAAGAAAGATCTTCACTCTGGTTTGTTCAAAGTTTGTGAATTGTTTTATGAACTAAGACTACTACATTGCTCATGTCTTTAACAGAAAGGAAAAACAAAGCCTGTTCATCTTGTTGATGTTCCTGGACACTCTCGTCTTAGATCTAAACTAGAAGAATACTTACCTCGAGCAGCTGCTATTGTGTTCTTAGTAGATGCATTAGAGTTCCTCCCGAATTGCCGGGCAGCTTCAGAGTAAGTAATCACCACATAAGATGGCTATTAGAGATGACCACCTAAACATGGTTTTGTACTTCTACAGGTACCTTTACGACATCTTGACCAATGCGAGTGTCGTTAAGAATAAGATCCCAATCCTACTTTGCTGTAATAAGACAGATAAAGTAACAGCACACACCAAAGAGTTCATCCGCAAGCAGATAGAGAAAGAAATGTAAGTGTTCTTTTGACTCTTACTTGTTTTGATCTTTCTCTTGTTAATGTGTCTGTGTGTGCATGTTTTCAGAGAGAAACTTAGGGTTTCGAGAAGTGCGATATCAACAGCTGATATAGCAAATGACTTCACTCTTGGGATTGAAGGAGAAGTGTTTTCATTTTCACATTGTTATAACAAAGTCACAGTTGCTGAAGCATCTGGATTAACAGGTGAAATAGATCAGGTACAAGAGTTCATCAGAGAACACGTTAAGCCATGAGATGAGAGTCTAATATGTATGAGAGTATCTTATAGAATACACTTAAGTGTTTAATGCCTTAGAGATTGTTTATTGACAGGATCTATTAGCATTTTTATTCAATCCGAATTCAATATGATATTATGATTATATAGTCAAACAACACAAATAAATAAAATTGAGTTTTTGATAGTTTTGTGTTTATAATTTATTTAAATTGGACTCAGTAAAGACTTCTTGTTCTATTTTAATACTCTTATATATTGAATTAATTAATGTTTAACTAATTTTGAGTAAATTTATTTTTATCTTTTAGTAATATATTTTATTGTTTTTCTTATTTGTCAATCATTGAAATTTTTACCAAATATTTGTGTTGAAAATCTAAAATAAAATTTAATTTAAAATAAAAGTTAATAAAAACGATATTTAATTAAAATGGGAAGAAATATAAGAAGATGAATGGAATAATAATAATTTAATTGGGGTGGCTATGTTTATAATATAGTGATTAAGATGCAACACATTAACAATAATTAAAAGTAAATTTTATTTTAATAATAATGTTTATGTTGTATAGCACTATTACAATGGTTTATGCTCTACAGGCTGTGTTCACTTCTCACATTACCCACACTAATAATCTCACCTTTATCCCATCAAGCAAAAATAATTTAAAAAGTGAAAAAATTAATCTTATCAGTCACAAAGGAATCTAAACTCTTAATTATCCTTTCTATAAATACCCACAAATCAATAAGTCTTCTAAGTGTCTCATCTTAACTCAAAACACTAAAAAAACAAAAATTAAAATGAATTCTAAATTGCTTTTGGTCATGTCAATATATCTATATGTTGGTTTAAGCTTATTGCTTATGGCACATTCTAATGACTTAAACAAAGAGATTGACATAACATGGGGTAATGGTAGAGGAAACATTATAAACAATGGAACTCTTATCAATCTTTCTCTAGATCAATCCTCAGGATCCGGGTTTCAATCGAAATCCGAATATTTATATGGAAAAGTCGATATTCAAATCAAACTTGTACCGGGAAATTCGGCCGGGACAGTAACTACATTCTATGTAAGTTTAGCTTTATAAATTTAAAACCTTATGTTATACATATGTGTTTATTATAAGTTGAGTTTTTGTTTGGTATGTAGTTGAAGGCTCAAGGATTGATATGGGATGAAATAGATTTCGAGTTCTTGGGAAATTCAAGTGGAGATCCATATATTGTTCATACTAATGTTTATACTCAAGGCAAAGGTGATAGAGAACAACAATTCTATCTTTGGTTTGATCCTACAGCTGAGTTCCACAACTATTCTATTCTATGGAACCCTAGTCACATTGTGTAAGTATTATATATTAAAATGGTGTTACTGAAATTTCATGTCCTAAGTAAAATGAAATCTTAAATAATATAGTGAACATGAGTTCATCTAAGTTATGTATGACCTTAACAAATCCAAATGAGATATATACTTTATTCAATAACATAATTTTTATTATATACTGTTTTAATTGAAATTAAAATAAATAACTCTTGATTTGTTGTTAAATAATCTTCTGGTTGCTATTTATATATATTTTATTTTATATAAATTTTGATAACTCTCACAAGAAATCGACACATGTCATAGTGAGATCGCGACACATATCGGTTGATCGATGAGATTTTGACACATATATCGATATTACTTCCAAAATAATAATATTTCATTGAATAATTATTGGATTAATATCTTTAAATCTCAAATAGGTTCTATATTGATGGGAAGCCAATTAGAGAATTCAAGAATATGGAAGCAATGGGTGTGGCTTATCCAAAGAACCAACCCATGAGAATGTATGGTAGTCTATGGAATGCAGACGATTGGGCCACGAGGGGAGGCTTGGTCAAGACAAACTGGTCACATGGACCATTTGTAGCCTCTTTCATGAACTACAACTCTGAGGATTCTTGTGTCTGGTCCATTGATAATGGAACCATGACTACAAGTCCTTGTAGCCCTGGTGGCTCGTCCTCATCTTCGAGCAGTACTAGCGAGTGGTTTTCGCAGAGAGGGATGGATTCTTCAAGCAAGAAAGTTCTTAGATGGGTTCAGAAGAACTTCATGGTTTACAATTATTGTAAGGACAAGAAGCGTTTCTCTAAGGGTTTGCCTCTTGAATGCACTGCCAAGAACAAAAATAAAATTATTACATGATGTGGTTTTGTGCTTCGAGATTACGAGTTTTGGCCCATAAGCCTTAGGCCCGAAAAAAAAACTTGAGATTCTGTGTATTTTTTCTTTGAGCATTTAAAGGATTTAATTGAAGAAAGTTTTTGATATTAAATGGTAAAAATGGGAAAATATTGCACTCAAACCTTAAATTTATTTATTATTTTTTTGACAATTTTGACATTTGGTAAGCACATTATATGGTTGAATTTTCTCAATTATAATTTCAATTTTTAGAACAACTATATATGAATATATCTCACCAATGAAACCACACCATCTATTAAACTAATAAATATTGTTAGATTCATATCACTAATTTCCCCAAAAATAATATATTACTATATTGTTTTTTTGTCAGAACATAGATTTCTAGTCAACAAATTTAGTAAATTGCTTTGTTATATGGTCATAACATATAATAATTTTAAAAATAGTATTATTATTTTATTTTATTTTTGGGTCACAAGCAACAATAAAATTATATCACACAATTCTCTCAAAAAGAATATATTATATTGCTTTTTTTGGTTGTCACAACATAGACTTTTAGTCAACAAATTTAATAAATTGCATCATTTTTTTTTGTCATAACATATAATAATTCCAAAAAAAAAATATTACTATTTTACTTTCTTTTTGGATGACAACCAACAATATAAATTATATCACAAATTCCTGAAAGAAAATATATTACTATATTTTATTTTGTTCTTTTTCACAGCATATTCTTCTTATCAACAAATTTAATAAGTTACTTTATTTTTGGGTTATACAATTCCAAAAAAAATAATATTATTATTTTAGTTTCTTTTTGGTCACAAACAAAAATACAAATTAAATCACACAATTCCTGCAAAAAAATATATTACTATATTAGTTTCTTTTGTGCTGTCACAACATAGATTTCTAGTCTAACAAATTTAATAAATTGCATTATTTTATATCTTACACATAATAATTTCAAAAAATAGATTATTATTTTACTTTATTTTTTGGGTCACAAACAACAATATAAATAAGTAAACATTTTCAATCACAATACAAAAGATGAAGAAGACAATGAAGCTCTCAGCAAAACTAATGATGGTGGTTACTCTACTTGTTCTTGTAACTGATCTCGCTCAGGCTAGGATGCCCATGCATGTTCTTCTCCAACAAAATCCAAATGTGCAAACCAATTCTCAATTGATTCAAAATCCAAGTAAACCAATCAATCATCTACCAAACCAGGATCCTAAAAAATCAGTGCAACAATTTGGAGTTCCAATTTATTGTCCTCCTGGTAAAGGTAAAGGTTGCATTTCACCTGGAGGTCCTGATACTCCCCCAAGTTATTAAATGTGACAATGTAAAATATGGTTTGTGTTGTTATTAAATAATAATAAATATTTGAATAATAATTTTATGGTTTATATCTTCAAAATTTTAATTATTCATATTTCAATTTGATCATGAAACAGAACATTATTATATACAAATATTATAAAGTTAAACCAACTCTAATCTTAAAAAGGTAAAAAAAACCTATAAAACGACACGTTTTGATAGAGCACCAACACGTGACACGTGTGAATTTGTGAAGTCATCGTCATCATGTTTCGATCTGATCAATTCATCTATCATCTCAATCATACATTGACGAAGGGCTTCTTCTATAGAGTTTATGTAACTCTACTAATTCAGTGAGTAGTGACAATAGATTGTGGGTTTAATATAAAAAAAAACTAAAATAATATATATATTTGGGTTCAAATAAATTTACATTATAATTTTTTAATTAATGTGAGATAGATTGACCCATATCACCAAAACATGGATCCGCGCATGTGAACTAAGTCAATAAATTAATAGTTATGATGTATTATTTTGGAAGAATTTATATATTTAAAGATTACAAATATCAAAATTCAATGTAATTAATTCTTAAATATATTCTCTCTAATATATTTAATTTATATCTATATAAGAATTTTTATAAGATTCTTCACAATTCTTCCTCATCTCATTAGAAGTTTAACTCGATATCATAAAACAATTTTGTCCGTGAAACTTGCAAACAGAAATAACATGTTGGTCCGATTAAAAGTCACTCAGAAATAACATGTATTAGTTATCAAAATTTCATTTTCTCGATATTTTAAACCTTTAAATTTATTGGAAGATGGATCTTAAGCAATAACCGAGTATATATAATAGCCGGTTAACCGCTTTGGTTTTGAAGAATACCTTGTATTTTATTGTGAAGTTTTCCATGTTTGAGTTTCATAGCATATAAATGTTCAAGTACTCCGGAAAAGTTTATAATTTCTAATTCAGAAAATGAATAGAAAAATAGAACAAACTTATTTGGATTTTTCAGAAAACTATGAATGATGATGAGACTTCTATAAATCATAAAAGTTACTTCACCTTTCATCATCATTTATATATTCTTTGGAAAAATCTGAATAAACTTTTCTGAATGTTTAATTTGAAAGTCTCAGTATATTCCTTGATCAAAATACAATGTACATCACTCCACTATATAGACTAGACTGTTATTGATATTCCTATAAAACATAATTCTTTCTAATACCATCATTTCTATTTTATTGCACAAAATTACATTATTATTTTTTAGTTGAACATTAATACCATTTTTTATTAAAATTATATTTTAATTTAATATTATGATTGAGTATTTACTAGTTGACTTTAATTTTTTATTGTTTGGATTGAGTATTTAGTAGTTTAGTTTAGTATTTATTCTTTGGATTTTATGTAATTTCTTTAAAATATAATCTAATTTTTAATTCAATTAAATTATTAAATGATAATTTTGTGGAAATTAAACTTAATTTGATTGTACTTAAAGAAAATTGTCTTTGCTTAGTGACATCCAACGGAAACAATGATCTTTAATAATACCAACACGCATAAACTTTGATGCATCAATTTGATGTTTTCTCCAATTAAATAGAAAATTTTCCAATGCTAGTTTTGCACAGAAATTTTCTTTTTTAGATATATAGAATTGAAGCTGCTCAGCGACCAATACCTTCTATTCATCAACTATGAACCTTGTTCATGCACTCTCAGTCAAATTGTTAACCTAGTTCATGCACTTTAACTCGTTATAAATCGACCAAATCTTTTGGTTAAACATTTATTTAAGAGTAATTTTATCTAACACCATCAAATGTACTTTATTGGACAAAATACATTAATTTTTCAATTGGAAAAAATACCATTTTAAATTAAAATTTATTTTTATTAAAAATTATATTTTTATTTAATATTAGGGTTTCATATCTAATGTTTGAGTTTAGTATTTATTATTTAGGGGTTAGGGTTTATTATTTATGGTTATGGTTTAGTATATATTTATTATTTAGTGTTTAGAATTTTGATTTAGAGATTATAATTTAGTATTTAAGGTTAGTGTTTAGTATTTAGTGTTTGAGTTTAGTATTTATTGTTTAGGATTTATATAATGTTTTCAAAATAAAATCTAATTTTTAATTTTATTGAATTATTAAATAGTAATTTTATCCTAAATCAATTTTAATGGTATTTATGAAATATAAAATAAATTTAGTGGTATTTAAGAGAATTACCCTTTATTTAATTTGCTAAAAAAATTGTTTTTTTATGTTATTACTGAATAAGTTTCTTTTGTGAATTTTAATTTAAACTTCTGATAAAACATTTTTTAGTTATTTTTGAGGAACAGAAATTATTTACATAATTTTTTTTAATCAAATTACTAGAAAATATTTATATATGTATAAATATATTATTAACCTTTAGGCCTTAAACACTGTGTATGTGTCACTGTCAAATAAACGAACGACAACTTCAACCGGTTATGCCATAACCGATGATGATTTTCAAATTTTAAATCAGTTGCGATAATTCTCAAAACCGAGAGAACATAAACCTTCTGAACCATACAGAGAGTTTTATTCCATTTTTTTCTTCTTTAATTCTAAACCCCTCCTCTTCTTCGACGATTTGGTGCCTCATTGACTGGTTTGATAATTGATACTGCAAAGTTCATTGCTTTCTCTACCGTTATTTATATGGTAATCTTCATACTCCTTTACTTAAACCCTAACTGTCCTTATTGCTTCTGTAATATATATACTTGGTTTAAGTGAAACCTCTGCTACAGTTAACAGTGTCTTTGTCATAGCAGTTTTGTGCGTTTCTGATTAATTTGTTTGTTGCAAGGTTGGTGCTTTGAATATGATGTCAGAGTCTTGTGATTTATGTCTAGAGCTGTCCAAAGATGATCCCTTTTATCAACATAAAAAGGTTTGATTTTGTTCATTTCTCTGCTCTTCAGTTATCTCAATACTCAACTCTACTCGAAAAATTATAACTTTAATAGGTCTATGTTCATTAGAAATGGTTTCTGAAGTTCAAAAGGAACTAAATTTTATGTTATAGAGTCAGATAATATTCCTGGAGATCAGCTATGAGTTTGCTGTTTGTGAGTGAGATGAAAGCTAATGAATCATAATCTGGCTCTGGGGATAAATATATAAACTTACTTATTGTATAGTTTTTTTTTTTTTTGAAGCTTATTAAGTGTATATGATATTTGTCTGTGTAGAAGCTCTTGAGTTGCAAAGGTTTAAGGGTAAAGGAAACATTAAATCTCAATGAGTTGTTGAATGTTTCATTGGAAAAGTTACTTCAGTTTGGAAGAATAGCTAATCTCGATAAGGTAAGTCATTGTAGACCTGTTCTTTCTTGCCTTCTCATGCTTTTTCTTTAGGATTGTGAAGTTTTTTAGATGATGGATTAAGTGAAATGCAGGTGGAAGTTTATTTTGGTGAGGATGCTTGTACTCCTACAGGAATTTATAGCATTAGAAACGAAATCTCAGCTCTCAGCTGGATCCTCACACTCGAACCGGTTTCATGTAAAACACAAACACAAGTCGATTCTTTGGAAGCTCTACGTGCAGCTGTAAAATGTAGAATCAATGAGGTTGTTGGAATTGAAAAAGAGGAAACATGTATTGATGATAGCTATAAATGCGATAAAGAAAGCAGATTAGTAGAATGGGGTCAGAACAATGGAGTCAAAACCAAATTGCAGATAGCTCGTAAGCTTAGCTGTCTTTTTCTATTTTGAACTTGGAAGTTTCAACAATGATTAACATAGATTTATTTGGATAGAGATTGATGGTTATGGAAGAGGAGCTATAGCTAGTGAAGACTTGAAATTTGGAGATGTTGCTTTAGAGATTCCTATCTCAAGTATCATTTCCGAGGAGTATGTGTACAACTCCGACATGGTATATCGTGTTTTCTCATCGGTTTATCGGTTTTACATATGATGAGTGTTTTCTTCTCTTTAGTACCCAATACTGGAGAAGATAGATGGGATTACATCTGAGACAATGCTGCTCTTATGGACCATGAGGGAGAAGCATAATCCAGAGTCAAGATTCAAACCATACTTTGACTCTTTACAGGAGAATTTTTGTACCGGTAACAATCTTTGAAGAACTAGTCCTCAATTCTTATAACAGTATTGTTTCAAAGTTATAACAAACAGTGAATTCTCGAACAGGTTTGAGTTTCAGTGTTGGTGCAATCATGGCTCTTGATGGTACATTGCTTTTAGATGAAATAATGCAAGCTAAAGAGGTATAACGAAATCACATCTCATTTACATTTCTTGATTACATTGTTACATGTTTATATATTTTGCAGCTTTTGCGTGAGAGGTATGATGAATTGTATTCTTTGTTATCGTACCACGAGCATGTTTTTCCACAAGAGCTTTATACATGGGAACATTACTTATGGGCTTGTGAGTTGTATTACTCCAATAGCATGCAAATCAAGTTCCCTGATGGAAAGATCAAGACTTGCTTGATTCCTGTCGCTGGTTTTCTCAACCATTCTGTATGTTTATCTTCTTTCTGATATGGTAAAACTATTCATATCACTTTCCATGATCGATAATTTCGAGTGTTTGTAGATATTACCACACATAGTGAAATATGGAAAAGTAGATGTTGAAACAAGTTCATTGAAGTTCCCAGTCTCAAGGCCATGTAACAAAGGGGAACAATGCTTTCTTAGCTATGGAAACTACTCTAGTTCACATCTCATAACATTTTATGGATTTTTACCAAAAGGCGATAACCCATATGATGTGATTCCCTTAGGTAGTTTACTTAACCTCATTGTTAGCTTCTTCCATTTACTTTTTTGCTTAAACTTTGTATTCTCTTCTTTGCAGATGTTGATGTTAGTGATGATGAAGAGATTGAGACTGAGGTTTCTTGGACTACTCATATGTTACGTGGGACTTGGCTCTCAAACAATCACAACATCTTCCATTATGGTTTACCTACTCCATTGTTAAACTACTTGAGGAGAGCTCATGGTCTTGTTCATCATTCTGAAACAGATGTATGATTTACCTTTCTTAAAGTTACATCTCTATCTCTTGAATCTAACTCTTAGATTTCTTGATTCTTGTAAGCTATGGAAGAACTTGGAAGTTGAGATAGGAGTACTTGAGAATCTCAAATCCACATTTAATGACATGTTGCTAAATCTTGGTGATAATGATTCTTTGGACAGGTAAAAGTAAATTGTCTTTATGAGTGAGTGTAAGAGAGTGACCAATGTACTTAGTTTTGTTTTTATTACAGAGAAGAAGTGGATTGGGATGTTAAAATAGCAATGGAGTTTAAAGATCGACAGAGAAAGATTGTTTCTTCTGTTCTTGATTCATGTTCAGCAGGTATCAAACTGATTCAAGAATCAATTACTAAACCACCGGTTTAGCCAAGTTTGAACAAGGGGTGAACCGGGATTTTGAGTTCGGTTTAATTGGAATGTATCTCTTTGAACAAAAATAATATTGGCTTAGACCTTTGGTTTAATTTTAATAATATAAATTCAGAATAAACCAAAATGGATAGTATTTCCCAACTTGGTCAAAGTGTATGTTTTATATTTCTCTTTAAGGGGTTTATGCTCTTTTATTTTTTTTGCTTTTATTCAGAATAAATCTTTTTTAGTTTTTTATAATTATAAATGTATATCTCACTTGTTGAATATTTTCTTGATATATATATAATTATGTGTTCATGTTAAAAACATATTTCAAACAAAAACAATATTAAAAAATAATGGATAATAGTTTTTTTTGCTAAAAAACCATAAACTTTTATACTTTTTGCAAAATCGGCCATCATCTAAAACGATATCGTTTTATAATTCCGTTAGATTTCTAACGTTGCCACGTAAACAATACACGGAAAGTCTGTTTAGCGGGTTATTTTTAAAATTATAGGTTTGACTTGCATTAAATTCACGTTATACTTGATTTTGCAAAAAAATAAAAGTTTGATGGTTTTTTAGAAAAAATCTTCTCTTAATTTGTGCCTATGTTTAAAATAATTTAAAATATGTTTATTATGATAGTATATTTAAATTTATTGGCAAATTCTCCATTCCTAGTGGATTATCTACAAGACAAATATTGGATCGTAATGCTTATTAGGTCGAGGTAGTTAAATTAGGTTTAGTGGTTTAAACTGAAACCACCTCAAATAGAGAATATGACTAAGATTCCAACTCGAATTATATTTTAGATAATAATAGTTAGTGAGCATTGTATGGTAGTTTAGTAGTTAAACCGGTTTTATGTTTTAATTCTTAAAGATTATACCGGTTTGATCTTTGGTATGTGTCAATAGCACTCATGTAAAAGAAAAGAAAACAAATATGTAACCTTTTTATCATATAGGATGTTAATAATTTTGATTATTCTACAAAAAAAAAAATCATATCCCCACTATAATAATCTATCCTAATTTACATCACGTTTATGAGGAATAGTTTATATATACACATCATGTTAGAGATTTTATAATAAATTTATTCTAGTTTATCTACATTATATTTTATATTTTATTTTAAATTTGATACAAAAAAAATTAATAGAATTTTGATTAAAAAGTTGGCAAAATAGTTTATATATACACATCATGTTTTTTTTTTTGTTTTTTCGATTTATTATATATATTTCTATTTATCATATATTTTCATAACAAAATCATAAAATTTTATGCGAGGCTCTACGCAAATAATGTCTCTATCATTTGTGAATGCCAAATGACTCATTAGATTCATTGTGCCATATGACTCTTGTATTATTTATAATAATTTCTTGTCGGCATATAATTATGTATATTTTTTAGCATATTATAAAGTAAACTAACAATATATATTCGAACAAATAGAAAGAAAATAATGAAAATTGATATGGCTATTGGTGGGCCGGTGCCAGCAAATTAGCGGGGCCCAACTTACATTCTTGTCGTTTTCCTACTTCCTAACACAGAGCTTTAATCATCTACATCAACGAGTATAATAATTCCATACATCTCCTAATACTAATGAGCCACGTTTCTATAATTAGACACAAGTTGGTATCGCAGAATGATCATTCAGCTCTGTTTTTGTTTCTAATAAAAAGGATCAAACAGGTTTAAGAGATTAGTGAGAAGAGATTAGAGTTAAGATTCTCTTTGTGAAGAAGATGATGGTAGTTCACACCTTTGATCTATGGCAAAAAGATGTTTTTTTCTCTGCAGCTGAACAAGTTCAAAAATCTGCAGATATGTATGTAATCTTTTTTTGAGCTTAGATTGTGTTTAAGCTTATTCTGATTATGATACTTGTTATTTTTTTCTGTGAATTTTAAGAATGGAGTCTGCTTATAGATTATGGATTAAAGATAAGAAAGATGAGATCTGTAAGGAACTCAAAGCAGCTTTAAGTACGTCAAAATGGCAGGTAATATTTATATTTCTTCTTAATAAATATTTATTATGAAAATTTTCAAGAACACTTTGATAATTATTTGATAAGCTCATGAATATGGGCCACTCAAACTCTATTCATGAACTTATCATTCTTCAAGCAAGCCTGGTCTTTCGGGCCAAGCCCATGTTTGCGACCAATCATACTTGTATTAATTGTTGCTAGTTTTAACTTCTGACCGTTACTGTTCATGAAATCCTATAACTCGTGGATAGCAATGTATCCTCTTTAGATTCCTGGATCTCGTCTTTATCTTACGGCCGATGCATTATTTTTCTGATACTCTAAAGACTTGTTTACTGTACATATAAATCTAACACATGATATTTTCATGTGAAAGAATTAGCGTTTGAATCTTGACATGACATGTTTTGTTTTCAAGTTACTGACTTTGCAAAATTTTCAAAATTTGAATCAGTTGGATGAGTTTGAGAAGGCAGTGAGATTAAGTCATCGACAACGGTACGAGGATGATTCTACATTAACAAGGCATAAACAGTTTGTTACAGCTATCGAAAACCAGATTTATCGAGTTGAAACTTCTCTTCAAGAGGTTTATAGTGAGAATGATAAAGAACCTTTACATTGGGTTGATCTCAATGAAGAAGAGTGTAATGACTTAGCAAAGTTTCTCTCTGGATCTTCTCCAACTTCAAATGGTGAGAACAGAATCAAGTCAATAGATGAAGTTGAAGTTAGAGGTTATAGTAATGGCTCTGAATGTGTTATAGACATTGAAGAAAAAGTAAAAGTAGATAATGGTGGGACAAGAAGAACATGGAGTTCACCAAACTTTAGTGCTTTGAGGATCATAGTTCCTGATGATGATGAAGATGTTAAGAAGACATTTATAGCGCAAATCGAAGATACTCCTAAAGTGAAAGGAACTAAACATGTATTGTGGATACAAAGAGTTCTTGATTTTAATAAGGTGAGTTTTCATAATATATAGCTTCACTTCTTGATCATCGAGACCTTATTTTCACATAGGAGACTGAAGCATTCGCCTAAAGCTCCGTTTTTTCCGAGGGTCCTGTTTAAAGTTATATATATATATATATATTAAGAAATAAAGATTAATTTTTAGTTTTTTTTGAATGATTTTCATTTTGTTACATATATTTCTATATATTTAAAACTATATTTATTTTAAATTATTTTTGTTAGGATTTCCGTTTTTTATTTCGTTTAGGGTCCCGAATTTTCAGTTACGGTCTTGTTGATCATTAACATGTTGTTAGTGATTTTTTTGCAGCTCATAGACAAGATTGGTTGCTTCGAAAATCCGATACGACTACCATTTAATCATCCAATTAAACTAACTGTTTCCTTAATGCTAATGGTGTTTCTTCTATGTAAGTGTCACTTTAAACACTTTTTGGTTATATAGATTTTGATCTTGAATGTGTTAGAAATTGTGAATAACCATTGATTATTTTCCGTGTTTAAAACGATGCAGTACCTTTCATAGTGTATTTATCTTGAGAATTCAAGTATGGTTTGAAAGTGTCAAGAAGAAGCTAAAGAGATTCATCAGCTTTTGCAAATATGTTATTTGTTACTTTTGTTTATTCAGAAACTTGCAAGATTAAAAAAATGTAAATGCAACATATATCATACAAGCATTCATATACAACACATATTTGATTGATCATACACATTATTTATTAGTAAACTCTTTTTTTGGGAGTCATCTACTTTTTTTGTTCCTTTTAAGTGTTAGTTTTAAGAGTTTCTTTTTGTTTCACAAATTGTCATATTATATTTTCAGTATATATTTTTAATTAATAAGTTTATCTTTGTTAATATAGCTTATTAATTATAATTGTTTTATTTAATTTGTGAATAAAATTTATAAAATAAATTTAATTTCTCATCGCTTTATAATTTTTTTTATTTTGCTATATTTAACATAGATAATTAGTATATTGATATCATTCGTGATGGTGAAAAAAATGAAAAAAAAAACAAAAAACTTCTAGATCCAAATTTGTTGGGCCTAGATGTGTAATTTAAAAGTGTAAAAAATATAATTTTGAAAATATGTTAGGCTTGATTACCGCTGATATTCTAGGGTTTTTGGGTGTATCCGATTTATTTCATAATAAATAGCGATATTACTCATGTGTTTTCGTAAAGCCGCAAAAAAAAAAAAAGATTTAATAGCTCTTACTAACCAAAACCTTAATCCCAACTAATGGAGAAAATCTATATAGTTACATCTTAGTTATGTTAATCCAATATTACATATATTTCTTTAGTTCAACAATCTCCAGGAGTCTATTTTATTTCATCAAAATCTAAGGTATGTTCTATTAATTTTTATTTTATTTTATCCATATTATTTCATATTATTCGTTGTTTTAAGGATTTAAATTAAATCTAAGCTTCTTTTGCTCTTCGTGTTATGTCATTTCATTGTATCTTTTTCTAGATTCATGGACGATTCTATATCTTTAAATTTATTAGATTTTGCAATCTCCGATGGTCGATGCATTGTTTTTTTTAGATTCTAAAGACTAGTTTATTCTTCCAAATCGCATCATAATTTTTTTTATGTATTATCCTCACTTACAAAATATCAACAATCATTTTAATATAAACGCGCTTAAATGCAAAATTTTTATGGAACGATGACAAAAAAATAAATGTATTTTAGTAACATAAATATTCAATTCAAATATTTTAAACATTTTTTCATATATCATCACATACCAAAAATAAGAGACGTTACATTAAATAAAATCTTAGTCTTAAATTCATATTGAAACCAAAACCAAGTTTATAATCTTCTCATGTGTTTAAAATATAAAATATATATATATATATATATATAACATGTAGTTTTAGCCAATGAAATAGTGTTGCATTATTTTTCTTGAAACAGTTACAAAATAAGATCATACTAAACTAATATTTTAACACCATATCATTATTACAGAGAAAGTGAGTCAATATGATAATATACCTAAATGACACTATATTTTAACGTAACGTTCGATACTCTAGTACGAGGAAGAATCTTTATATTTCTTTTGTTCTTATTTTCTCTATTTTTTCTCATACTCATACCTTTTTTTTTAATCTCATTTTCCACTGCAGGCTGTGAAGATTCTGATTATAAGCTTTACAATTTTCCATCATCACCTCTTCTCTTGACGGTAATTTTATTTATAGGTTTTCAATATAGTTTTCAAGATATTTTGTTTTGCAAGATTTATCCATGTTTATGTGTTTGGGGTTTAACATGAAGCCTTGGGGATATTAGAGTTTTTTTGCATTACTTCTACTTATGAAGAACTTATACAAATCAGATTATATATTTTTCTCAGAAATGTATTCAAGAATCGAAATTTTAGTTATAAAATAAACATTGGAAATGTTGGATTTTGTTTTTCATTAGTTTAAAATAAAATGTAATTGGATGTAATGCTGCTTTTACTAATGGTGCAATCTCTAGACTAGTGATTTTTAGATTTATTTTATATCTTCTTCTTATTAGTTTTTCAAGTTGATGAAATGTTAATTCTATTGCATGGTTTTTTTTTACTTCATGCAGTATAATGGATTTTGATGAAAAGAATGAGCCAACAAAAAAGATACGAAGAAAAGGCAAAAAGCCTACTCGGTTTATACCGGTTGAGAACACTTCTCGTTCAATTAAACCACTAGGTAATTTAATTAAATACATTTTTAACACAAAGTTATTTTTCTTTTTTATAAAATATTTCTTCATTTTTAGAAACTGAAAAGAGCAAAGGAAAAAAGATTACTCTCGAAACTGAATCTGATGTCCAACAGAAAAAGCAAAACACTTCTGGAGTTGTCTTAAAAGAACATGTCTTAGAGACGACCACTTCACGTCTAGGTAAAAAAAAAATTACATGCATGCATGTTTCATACACAAGTTTATAACATTTTTAACTTTCTCATATAATATATTAATTTTTAGAAACTGAATCCAAGAGAAATGGAAAAAGGATCTGTCTCGAATCCGATTCTAATGTTCAACCAAAAAAGATAAAAACTCATGGAGATAAAAACTTGGTTATAGATCAAGAACCTGTCCTGAAGAATTTGCCTATCAAGTCAGACCAAAGCAATGATCCTAAGAAACCAACAAGTTATGGTTTAGGGTTAGTAGATTGTGTAAAGATCTTAAGAAAGCTTGAGTCTTCAGAACATATTGATAAGGACTTCAGACAGAGTTTTCTTACGTGGTATAGTTTAAGAGCCAAGCCTAAGCAGACAAGAGTTGTGAGAACATTCATACATACGTTAAAGGAGGATTCTGAGGCTTTAGCTGAGCAGCTTATTCATGCATTCTCTGGTTTCATATCAAAGAACCATTCTGCGGCTGGTGATGGTGATGGAGCTAGTAGTAGTGGTGCGTTGTTTAAGAAACCTCGCACTAATTAGAGGAGATTGTGTTAAGAATATTAAAGTTTCTATTTTAAACAATATTAAAGTTTCTAAGTTTAATTAAAAAAATACATATATTAAAGTTTTTTCTAATTTACATTTTTTTTCAAAATATATAAAATAATCGAAATATTTTTAATTTATAATACTGAGCAAGACGATATTGCTCGGCACGACTCCAACTATTTAGAGTAAACGTTGCTAAGTCCTACGTGGCATCTCCCGCCCAATAATCCAGCAAAGTTAGTTATCAAATGTTGAATGTTTTATACTCAGTAATGCGGTATACGCAGTTAAACTAAATATAACCACTAATAATAAGACACGTAATCAAATTGAGTGCAGCTAACTAATTCACGTGAATAAACAGAGATAAATTGAGTGCACCGTCACGTACACAATAAAAACCAATATAATTATTTTATTTCTTTTTTTTATTTAATTCTCTGCTCACTCTCCCCCACAAGATAGATCTATCCAAGAGAGACACACATTCACTGTTTTGACTCAGTTTTTTAAACTTTTTGGACTTTGGTGAAAAGCTTAATTTGTCCTTTTCTCTATTTCTCCGGCGTTAATTTCACGGCGGCTCAGTCAGTCAACGATGTCATTGACCACACCGGAACTAGATTTTAGAGTAAATTCTCTTTCTCTCTTACTGAAATTCTCGATTATCTCTATCTCTTTCTCTAATGTTCATTGCTTCTTCTGTAGTTAACGCCTCAGTTTGGTTTTTCTCCGATCGAGTGAGTTGTCTTATCATTTCTAGGTTTTAATTCTTCGTCTTCTGTTTCGATTTTGAATTTAAGTTTTACTTGTGTATATCGGATCAGGGAACATAGTTTTGCTAATGTTGATAATTTGGAGCACTGTATAAAGTACTTAAATCAAAGCTTAGTAACCTATGGCTTCTCTGCTTCGCTTGACCTCTTCGCTACCGATCCTGTGAGTTCCTTTTTGTTTTGTTTTGATAATCTCTAATGGTTGTTTCATGAATTTGATTCGAATAAAACTTGTATTATTAGGATTCAATCGCTAGAACTTGTAATTGCATATACGCTTTGATTCAGCAGAGACAAAGAGATGTGGAATTTAGAGAATCTTCTAATGATCAGAGACAACGGTGACTCTTTTTATCCTTTAAACTGACTTTGATTTTTCTATGTGCATTGTCAAATGAATTAAACTAACCCTTTATGATCGTGTTGAATCTTAAGGCTTTGATTATAATTCAAATCTATTGCTTTGAACAAGATGAAGTCTGTGATCTTTTTAGATCATGTTTTGATAAAGCTACTTTTATTTGCATCTTTGAAGTTTTTTACATTTGGTTTTTTTAACCAAGTTTCTTGTTTATTTTAGAATCTTATCTGACATGGCGAGACTAGAAGGAAAAATTGAAAGGCTTGAGACTCAATTACAAGCCAAGGAAAGGGAACTTGGTTCGTTAACAAGAACGGTGAGAGATATATCTGTGGTTAGACTATGGAAAAAACATGTATTGATGAGGTTTCATAACATACTTTTTTCCTCAGGAAGCTAAAAATACAGCAGCCTTAAAGGCACAGAATGAGAAGCTTCAGAAAGAAAGAGATGAGTTTCAACGAATGGTGATTGCGAATCAGGTTTGATCATTATTGCTTTTACCAACTATTATCCTTAAATATGGATCATGTTCAAAAGAAGTAACAAATGCTAATACAATTGCCTTTGAACATTTTTGTTATTTGTTTGTGAATAAAAGCAAGTTAAGACCCAACAATTACATGAAACAAAGAAAAAAGAAAAGGAGTACATAAAGTTACAGGTATGGTTTCACACTCTAAGAGTCTTCATTTAAGTGTTTGTAAATGAAACATTGTTATTGTTATAGGAGAGATTAAACCAAGTATTGATGGAGAAAAAAAAAGAAACAAGATCAGGCATGGAGATTATGAATCTACTTCAGGTACTTGTTGTGATTTTTCTATAGTATCAACCTCTTTGGTTAAATGAACATTTTCTTGTATTTATAAACATAGAGAGAAGGGAGACAACGAGGAACATGGACCGGGAAAAAAGCTGACTCTGATTTCTACAAAAAGATTGTAAACTACCATGAAAATATTAACTTCTCATACCTTTATTGATTTACTTATATAACTATGATATGATCTTGTCAGGTGGATGCATACGAGGCGAAAAATCAAGAACTGATGGCAGAGAACACTGATTTAAGAGCATTACTACGATCAACACAAGTAATTTTACTTAATCCTTCAATAAGCTTTTATGATTCCTTATATTTGAAGACTATGATACATTTTGGCAGATCGATATGCGATCTTTCTTGAATACTTCCAATGGATTAACCAAGCAATCTTCTATAAGTAATGGAAGACTTGGCACAGACCCTTCTCAGTCTCCTTTAGGAGGGAAGACGGTAAAGAAAATTTCATTATAAACTAAAATCAAGATTTCAATTAAATTCTAAATGAATCAAAACAAGAATGTATTGATAGGATGTGTTCGACTTGCCTTTTCGTATGGCTAAAGGTCAAATAGAAGATAGTTTACGTTCTAAGATGGTTTCCATAAAGGTAATAATAATAACTCTTTTAAGTTAGACATTAAACTTGTTTTATAGCTTTGTTTTGATATATGAAGGAGCGTATGGGTGAGTTAGTAGATGCACAAAGAGAAGTATCAATTACTTCAGAAGCATCAGAGAGGGAACTTGAACTTGAAGCACAACTTGTAGAAGCACGTAGCATAATTCAAGAACAGGTATTTTTTTTTAATGAATATAAAACCAGTTTCTCAATTACTATGATCATACAGAATAGCTTTGGGCAAAATAACCTACCCGAAGCATCCGATCCGAACCTAATCCAAAAACACTACTCGAATCTGAATTTGAATCCAAAAAATTATTACATTGGTTGCTATACTCCTAAACTCGAAAACCCGTACCCAAATCCGAACCCGTTGATTAAAACCCTAAATCTAACTATATATACAAATAATTAAATTCTTAAAATTTTAGTTATATTTGTGAATGTTTAGTTAAATTTTTTTAAATTTAACCAATTTTTTTTAATATTTTTTTTATGCGAAATCGACTCAAAAGTCCAAAACCCAAATCCAAAGCAAATCCGACAAAATTATTCTACTGATTAATAGACTTTGAAATCCAACATAGCAGAACCCGAATAGGTTTTATCCGAACCCTACCGTTTACCCGTACATAATAATGCTCTCTGATGCAGGAATCTATAATGGCTAAACATTTACCTAAAACTGAACGTAGAAGGAACTCAGCTCCTACACAGTCTATCAATGGACACCGTGGCTAACTGACTTATTTGGTTCAAGGTATCAAATCTCTTCCTGTAATTTCTCTTATACCAAAACATAAGAGTTTATATGAGATTCGTATTTGGAAGGTTGTATAGAATAATTGAAGACATCAAATTTTCAAAATATTGAGTATTAGTAAAATATTTATAATTATTAAACTCATTGGTTTATTAATATAGATAAATCGATAAGTTGTAAACTTATGATCATGTGGATTTGTTTTCTTTCATAATATAGATGTTGATGTCTTAATGCAAGTCTGGCTCCGAAAAAATTAATCTAAACAGGGTTTACTATAATTTGTTTTAAATTTATTTGTATATATAATTGATTGTTTTTCTTATAACAAATTTCAAATATAATTCTATTTAAGAAAATTGTTTTCCATATTCTTAAAATTAGAACCATCTACTTCTCCGTTTCATTAACCTACCAGCATTTGTGATGCATTATGGTCATTGATTACTTACGGAACATAAATCTTACAAACTATTGCATGTTGAAATAAAAATATAAAAAAACTAGTGTCTCCAAAGAAATAATATAAACCTTTTCATGTACTCGTATAATAATTAACTCAACATATTGGACCACTAGAAGTCATTTATATAATACATATACATCGAATCATAAAATATTAACTTTATAATAGATTTTACTAAGCAAAAGTAAATAATAGCCACTTTTTTTATGTGATAAATTAATATTGACCAAATTAAACAAAATTATAACTGGTTGCAGCATTTTAGAACAAAAAAAACATAGGTTATATCTTTTTCTTAAATAAAACCGGGTACAATTTGTTAAACCGGACCAAATCTCACAACATAAGCTACAAAAATTTTCTGAATGAAGTCAACATTTTTGCTCACCACAGATCAGAGGCTACATAATAAGTTCTTCTGTTGCTACGTTTTATGTAATGTCTCATTCCACAACAGCCGTTCTTTTCTCCATTAGTGACTCAAAGAACTCAGTACATAGTTTCTGAAGAGGTGGAAAATTTAGTGTTGAACCACTGAATAAAGTTTCCCATGGTCTCTCTGATGATATAAATGGTGTATCCTCCATTCTCTTCTTCTCATTATCCGGTAACTTCCCATACAATGATGTGTATCCAACATCTCCTACAAGATTTCAAGATTTTAATTTTCAATTAGTAAAAATCAAGAAGAACAAATCATTCTTGCTTTGGCTTTTCTTTATTACCTGTCTCTTCTTGACCAGTCTCAAGACTGTCATAGTCAACTGCGCTACGCTCATGTGACTCATCGCTATTAGGATCAAAAACAACATACTCATGGCATCCATTTACATATGCAAGATGAAGCTGTGACTTGTTGTCTCCTTCTATAAAGGAGATTGATCCTCCTTTAGCCTACAATATAGAGACATGAGTGGATCAAGATGGTTTCATCTCTCTTTTACGATACAATATTAGCGAGTTTTTGTTCTTTTGTCATACCTTCATTACAGTCCATATAGATACTGGCTTCGGATCTGATCCATTAAACAAGAGAACTGCACCATCTCTACCATGGAAGATATTCTCTTTAGATATATCTTTTTTAAAAGCTTTTGGAATCAGAGCTAAGACTGCAAAAGCTGATGAATCCACTGCAGAAGTGACAGCTGAAGAACGAGAAGAAAATATTTACTAAGTGAAACACAACAAGAATTTTCATGGGAAAGTTAAAAGAAAGTGTTGTATATTGAACCGAACCTTCTATGCGTAATCCATATGACCATGATAAAGATAGCTTGGATGTATTCCAAACAGATAACTCAGGTTTCGGAGAATGGGAAGCAGCAACAAGGAACTCAGAGTTCCCAGCAAAACTAAGCTTCGTGATAGGCTGTGTAATATATTGAGAGGCTTAAACATAGGTATTTATTACAACTTTATAAAGGAAGACTGCAAAGTTTATTTTACCGTGTGTGTTGCTCCTAAAACAGACAAGAGAATGTTCTTGTCCGGATTCCAGAGCGTAATAACATTCTCAGCTGCAACAGCAAGAACAGTGCCATCTCCAGAGAAAGCAGCAGCAGTCATTGGCTTCTTCCTGGAAAATATTCAAAAGAATATTAAATTTGATCACCAAGTCGAATAATTCGTGACGATTGAAGTTCTATAATGCATTCAGCAGTTATTATTACTTATAAGAGCCAACTGCATGACATATCCAGCTAGAGTCTTTATCTGTCTGATTCTTATTCTTATTGCAAACCCAAATCTGAAACAGCAAAAGCGATATCAATATAACCAAACGAAAGAATTACACAAGAGTGATATCAAGTTAAGAAACTACCTTGAAGTCCCCACCGAACGATGTACTAACTGCCATGGAACGAGTAGGGTGGAAGGCAATAGCTGAGACACCAGCATCTCTGTAAGATATACACAAGGAGAAAATTTACTCTCATGTGAAGGATACTAACAAATAAGATGGTTGAAGTTATTAACCTGTGAGGTTCATATACGATTGTGGATAAGGTGAAAGTTTTGCTGTTTGGTTCAGACATCCAAAACTTGAGTGACACTAAGCCTCCTATGCCATCTTCCGGAAGTTTCACCTCGGTTGTACTCATCACTGAGCCATCCAGGGAGAGAGCAACCGCTGTCACCACAACCTATTACCATATACTCAAATTATCACCAAATGAAAAATAATCTGAGATATAGTGACAAATAAAACAGTAAGAAATATAGTTACTGTGATTTCATCGCCTGGTTGATGATTTCTTTCACAAACTTGAATCTGCATAAACATTGGTTAAAAAAAGTTAACCTTACAACTATCAAATACCAACTTAGAGACTTCATAAGACCGCAGAAAGTGGAATAGAGCTCGTTGAGGATATATTGGAGCCACAGTTCTAACCTCTGATATTCCCCGGTCGTTAAGAAGATTGTATAGCTGAACACAATAATTCTCTGTGCACAAAGCAGCTATACCAGAAGATCGATCAAAGGCAACAGTACTAGACAAGCCTTCATACATCTTAGGCAATGATGGGGGAGGCTGTCAAAAAATAGACACACATTGAAGTTAATGCCAGAGAAAAGAAAGATCCAATAGACGTTAGTAGCTTCCAAGGTTAAGCAATTGTGAGAATTTCGAGAATCCTAGAACCATTGACCAAATCCACAAGAAAAAGTTTTCATGTTACTAAATAAGTTTCGCAGACAAACCTTGATTCCAGAAATGGTCCTTAAGATCTCCATGGAAGGTATTTTAAGCAAATGAATCTGGTTATCTGCACAAACCACCTGCAGTAAAACATTCCCTTATTGTTTTCAGCACGTTGTGTGTTAGATCATATCGAAAGAACAAGGTTAGACTTACAGAAGAAAGAGTTGGATCTGGAGACCACATGAAATACAACAGGGGAGACCCTATCCTTGGTAAAAATTTCTTCTTCCCTGTGTCTAGCTGCCAAACTACAAGTACTCCTTCTCTTCCCCCTAAAAGAATCAGAAAACAAACACAACATAGAGTAAGAACACTGGATGTAACTTTCAAAACCATAGATTTGTTTAATGACCTATTAGTTTACATCAGGTGATAACTCGGTCGCACCTGAATACAAATATGCTCCATCGGAAGAGAAATTAAGGACATTAACTTCAGCAGAGTGCCAATGCCATGTAGTGCAAGATTCAGCATCATCTTCACCTCTCACTCCAGCGTTATCCAAGTCAACCATTGCTTTCATATTTTTCTTTTGATTTCCCAAGGCAAGTTTTCTATTACCAAATCCTCTCCAAATCAACACTCTTCCAGTTACATCTCCAGCCGCTATAATTCTCTCTGTGGGATGAAAAGAAAAAGCATTGATAACTTTAGTGTGATGTAGTGTCATCTTTCTCGAAACCGCTTGTCTTGATCCTTCAGAAGGAACATCCCATATATGAATCTTGCACTTGTGACGGATTCCGAAAAATCCTCCATTAGGACTAATAACAATAGAACTAGGCTCTTCCGTCTACACAAAGAGATAACAAACAAAATCATTCAAGCTTACCAAATCCAGCACAAGACAACAAACAAGTCTAACTCCATTAAAAAAACTAACCTCTTTCAAAGTATCTCCGCGAGGAATACGCTCTTTCGCAAGATTAAATCTTCGAATATGTCCACGCAACTCTTTAGAACCTTCTTTAACCACACTTATATCCTCAACAGATACATAAGCAACTAGCTTCCGAGATGAACCATCTCGGCGTTTATCATTTTGTTGAGGTTCACTCAAAAGAGATGGAATAACCTAGAAATTACAGAATACATAAGAGTCATCATAACACACAAAACACTCACAAACACTAATAAAACCCAAAGTATTAAAATTTTGTAACCAACAACACTCACAAACACAAAGTATTAACTTTATAACCATAACACTCACAAATACTAATCAAACAAACACAAAGTATAAAAAATTTTAAAACTCACCATAGAGTAAATAGGAAGCTGAGCATTAATGGTTTTCAAAAGCTCAGGTCCTGAGAAATCCCAATGACGAATAGTGCCATCAAGAGACGCAGTCCAACAATAACAGAGGATTTTTTGAGCAGCACTTGATGCAGGGACAACAATAAGAGTTGTTACTGGAGCTGTATGACCTTCAAGAGAAGTAATCTAAACAAGATAATTATATATGTCAATGATTTTGAAAAAAAACCCTAAAAATTGGAGAAAAAAAGATGAATTTTTTAGTACTTGTAAGCCAGTGGCGGCGCTGAAAACGGAAACAGTGTTTCCTGTGCAAACAAGGAGCTTTTTAGAGTCATTGGAGAATGATGGAGGTGAAGTTACATAGCTTCTTCCGCCACGAATCATTGTTTAGTTTTAGTTTCCGGTGAAGAAGTGACGAAGAGGCGGAGATTTTGGGAAAGATGAAGAAGTAAAAGAGACTCGCAAAATTGTAAAAGCCCTAACTAAACCTTTCTTTGTATATATATTTTAATTTCAAAACCAGTTATTACATTAATGATTTTAATTAAAAACTTAATATATGTGGGATACTAATGGGCTTTCTATAGCTACTGTCGAGAAGTTTTTATAATGGGCTTTATATAGATAGGTCCAACATAATACCCGATAAATTTTCACAAATATAATTAATTTTTATCATACATAAATAATAAAACTTTAAAAACGACAATGGTAATTAGGAAACCAGATGAATTAATGGAATGACCAAGCATCGAAATTATTAAATCGTAAAAAACAAATATGAAATGTACAAAATTTAGATTGTATAATGAGGAAACACACACAACTATATTTATTTTTAATTATATTTAATGAAATAATATGTTATGTGTTAAATTACTAAATTGTTTCTTGACAAAAAAAAGACTTTGTATAAATTTGAGACATAGTAGATAATAAATTATTAATAAACGTGAAAATAATAATAATGTGATTAAACTCACAACAAACCAATAGATGACAAATTCATTATCCATTGATGGTTTTTTCAAATATTACCAAAAGAGAATTCTAAGGTTAATTCAATAATCGAACCATCTGAATTAAGCTTTCTTCAAGACTCAATCTTTTCAAGTCTCTCAGTAAAACAGGTTTTGGAATTGACCAAATGAGCAATCACTAAATATATATGGCTTGCTTATACACTCTCTACTTTCCCTGGCTTCTCATTTGCTTTCACAGTCTTAGTCTCCTGCATCCAATTTAACCAATGAGAAGCAAATACAATAAAATCAATCCCTAAAGAGACCAAGTTCATAACCAATCCATTACAATGTTTCTGAGTACCAATCACAATTGATTGTATAGTGTTGTTGTCTTTATTAACAACAGTGTCTATGAAGAAAGGATTAAAGAAACACTTACTGATTCTTTGTTTTCATAATACTCATCCAAAGCCCATTGATACTTTGATTGGTTTAACCCAAACCACTTCACTAGATGATCATCCACACTTGAATGTGCTGTAATAAAACACACAAGAATGTCAAAAACTCAAAATCATAATCTAACATTCTCTGTTTAATTTCCTTATCAATCAATCAAAAGGTTGAATCTCAAACCTCAAGATCCAAAAATTGTGAAATCAGTAAGATACTTCCAAAAGAGTAATCTTTTCAGATTTATCTAGTTTTCTTACCATTTTGAACCTTTGTGACGGCGTTCTTGAAGAACCCTAAAACTGAGCCGTCTTGTTCAGAAGAAGCAACGGATTTAAACTGCTGTGGTGGAGGAAGAACCGGAGGTGGCATGACAGGTTTCTGAGAAACGACGGTAGGAGATTCAGGTGGTTTTGGAGTAGCTGGTGGAGTCATGAAGACAGTGTAAGGACCGATTTTTCCGATAACAGGTGGAGGTATTGAAGGATCTTTGTTGATCGGCATCTTGACGTCTGAAATTGAAAGATAATGAAAGGTAAAAGTTTCAGACAAGAATCTGAAGTGAAGATGGTTTGGTTCAATCTCTATGTGTGTTTCTTCTAAGTGTAAATGCACTTTACTTTTCACACTCTTTTACCAAAGAGTCAAAGACCGTTCAATATTTTATATTCTTTCTACGACGAATCTTTTTTTTTTTTTGGTATTTTTTTAATCTTTATATTTATCTCTTAAGAGAATTATTTATTATATGAGCTGTGGATAGACTATACGATGAATGAACAAAAAAAAACAATAAATAAATAATTAAAAGAAAATAATGTCATGATTTAAAGTAGTGTGAAGTTAAAATAATTATAAAAGGAATACAGTATGTGAATATAAATATAATTAATTACTAAAAAATATAGTTGAACAACAACAAATAGTTAAATTGAATTTAAATTTTGATTCATTATAAAGTATGAAAATTTTCCAAAGTTTTAATTATTAACTGAAATTTCACAAATTTGTATTGTTGGTCAAAAGCATTTAGGAAATAAAAACATATGTAATTAGCTCTGATCATAAATATTCAGATTCTAATACTAAAATAACGAATCTACATCTGTATAATCTGATTTTTGAAAACAGAAAGCAAAATCTAGATTTTTATACGGATATTTGAAGACAGATATCTGGATCGTTTTGATATCCGGAACCAGATATTCAGATTTGTTTTAACATCCGAAACCGAATACCCTGCTTTGTAGCCGGATATCCAAATTCGTTTACACAAAAAAAAAATGATCGTCTAGATCTCG
>KE156560.1:155069-172487 GCA_000411055.1 Leavenworthia alabamica
ATACCTATTTTTAATTTTAAAATGGTTTAATTAATGGATAATTGTGCAGAAGACATTAGTCGTAAAATCATCATCTTAACTATATAATATCTTTAAAATTTGAACACAAATTAAATCAAGTTTTTAACTGTATAATATTAGACCAAAAAAACTATATAATATCTTTCAAATTTGAACACAAATTAAATCAAGTTTTTATCATTTATTTGGATTACATGATGAATAATTATGTTTATTTCTAAACATATAAATCATTTGCCTCAACTTGAAGATTTTATTGTTTCCTTTTCTATATTTATATTATCTTATATTTATCATATTTCTAATATTCATGTTGATATTTTTGCTAAGAAAATTTAAGTGAAAAAATAATGTTAAAGTCATGTTTTCTCGTGTAAATTCATATTTTTGGATTGATTTTCATTTGAAAAAAATACATCAAAAGCTTAAATAGAAGTAATTTTTTGCCTTAAAAAACAAATAATACGATGATGATTATTCTGTTTCTATATAATTATTTTGTATTGATATTTTAATTAATTAATCTAGTTTATATAAAAAAACTATGTTAATTACGAACTTAAGATTCTACAAATCATGTGAAAAAGCCACAATATTATTCATAAACATAAATAAATTTTAGGTATGATATGTATCTTTACCTAGAAGACTAAATCCAGAATGTTATATATTTTGACTATTAAATCTAGAATATCATCAAATTTTTTTGTAATTATTTTTGATATTTATCTTATTAATCTAATTAGTCAAAATAAAACTCTCCTTTTAGTAAAAAAAATATAGACCTTATCATTAAACACCAGAGTCACAGAATTAGACAAATACTATATTAGCTAGTAATAAATTTGAAAATCATAGTATAATATTAAAATCTTAAATTATAAACCAAAAATATAAAGTCAAAATAGTATAATACGTTTTCCAAGTGTGAAGGGACCCATAAAAGATTAATAACCATTGATGAAATACCAAATCATAATAATCAACGGTGGAAAATAAAATAAGAAGGGACCCACTAAAACTAAAACGGTGAAGAAGTTCGTCGTTTTAAGTGGTATATAAACAAAAAATAGAGAGGCGTATCATCATCTTCGCAACAGAAGCTGGCTTCACCCACTTTATATTTCTCTGTGGTGTGTGTGATCGAGTGTTGAAACGACTGAGAGAGACGCCGTTTAGAAGATGTCTGGTCTCGAAGATATCAGAAACGAGACTGTTGATCTGGTATTGTTTTTGATCTTCTTCTTCCTCGATTAATTTGATTTTTTATTATAAATTTAATCAGTATAGTTTTATTTTTTGTTTCTGTGTTGTTAATCATGCCCACCAAGTGTTCGATGATTTGCTTGATTGAAAATAGATCTATTTGCATGTTTGTTTAGCTTTACCATTTCATTTTTTTCTTTGATCGGATTCTAAATCTCAAATCCCTAAATAATCCCAGATTTTTCTCATAAAATAGTTTTCCAATTATATAGCTTCCTAAATTCCCGACGATTCTATTTCTTAGATCCGATTCGAAACCTCAATCAAAACTTTTTTTATTTCACAATTTTGTTTCAGCAAATTAATTAATAAGAAAATATTCCAACTTTTTAATCGGCGTCTAAATTAGCTTTTTAGCCACAAAAAACAAGTTGAAATTTACAACGACGGTTTACTGTTCATCAGAAAAAAGTAGATCTACACACATGTGAATCGCTGAAAATATATAAAGATAAGAAAACAAATCGTCTTTTATTTTGTGTGGTGGAGCTAAGCTATTTTTCAATGAAATCTTTATTCACTTATTTAATTAAATTATATTTAAAAAGTTGATTTTTTGCTTGTGAATTAGTCTTCTCTCTTTTTTTTTTTTATAAAGATAAAGTAGTTTTTAATATTCTATCTTCCACTCATAAAAATACATAAGAGTTTTAAATTATATATAAAAGTATTTGTTTTTTTTTTCTTTCTAAAGTGTTGAAGAAGTTAAAATTTGATGTACCTTTCCGTAGTACCTTGTATTTTTCTAAACATCTATCAAAAGACTCAACTTGTAAACTCCTCGTGGATTGTAAAAAGCCATTTTTTATTTAAATGATTTTTTAATTGGGTTTTATGACCGAATTAACCCTAATCGGACCTTGGCTTGGCTCTCATCACGCCGGAAAGTAGCCACCTTTCATGGAGGGAATCTCGCATGCGCGCGTGTTTCACACGTCTCTTAACACGTGCGTTGTTTGTAGTAGTGGTGGTGGTCCCCGTCTTCTCCACTGCCAGATTCTTTTTACGTTTCATTGTCATAACTTGAGTCAACGCCGTTTTACATCTTTCGAGTCTCCGAGTTGGATCGTTTCAAATTATTGAGATTTCAAATCCTAAAAGTTTCAACTTTTTTACACTTTTGTTTGTTTGAAGGATGTATGATTTTAGTACCGGTATGTTTCTGATCGATTTTTTTTGGTTTGGATTCTCAGGAAAAAATTCCGATTGAGGAAGTTTTCCAGCAGCTAAAATGTACAAGGGAAGGTTTGACGACTCAGGAAGGGGAAGACAGGATTCAGATCTTTGGCCCCAACAAGCTCGAAGAGAAGAAGGTTTAAGTTTGGCTAAACGTTGTTATTTTTAATATTAGAAAGCTTTGGTGAATGCGTTTTGTGACTAAGCATTGTTGATCTTTCATATAGGAAAGCAAAATTCTGAAGTTTCTGGGGTTCATGTGGAATCCGCTTTCATGGGTCATGGAAGCTGCAGCTATCATGGCCATTGCTTTGGCCAATGGTGATGGTAGACCTCCGGATTGGCAAGATTTTGTTGGTATTATCTGTCTGCTTGTTATCAACTCCACAATCAGTTTCATTGAAGAAAACAATGCCGGAAATGCTGCAGCAGCTCTCATGGCTGGTCTTGCTCCTAAAACCAAGGTCAGATGTTGGAGAGTGTTGTGGTGTTAATTGTATAGGAAATTTCTAGACTTCTGTGGAGCTTAACCTGTTTTCTTGTTGTGATGTCTCTGTTTTCAGGTGCTTAGGGATGGAAAATGGAGTGAACAAGAAGCTGCTATTCTTGTCCCAGGTGATATTGTTAGCATTAAACTTGGAGACATTATCCCAGCCGATGCCCGTCTTCTTGAAGGTGATCCTTTAAAGGTTGATCAATCTGCCTTGACTGGAGAATCCCTTCCTGTGACCAAGCACCCTGGTCAAGAAGTTTACTCTGGTTCAACATGTAAACAAGGAGAAATCGAAGCGGTTGTTATTGCCACAGGAGTTCACACCTTCTTTGGTAAAGCTGCTCATCTTGTGGACAGCACTAACCAAGTTGGGCACTTCCAGAAAGTTCTTACATCCATTGGAAACTTCTGTATCTGTTCTATTGCCATTGGTATAGTGATTGAAATAATCGTCATGTACCCTATCCAAAGGCGAAAGTACAGAGATGGAATTGACAATCTCTTGGTCCTCTTGATCGGTGGTATCCCCATTGCTATGCCTACGGTCTTGTCTGTGACTATGGCTATNCCTACGGTCTTGTCTGTGACTATGGCTATTGGGTCTCACAGGTTGTCTCAACAAGGTGCCATCACCAAACGTATGACTGCTATTGAAGAAATGGCAGGAATGGATGTTCTCTGCAGTGACAAAACCGGGACACTGACCCTCAATAAATTGAGTGTGGATAAAAACTTGGTTGAGGTTTTCTGCAAGGGTGTGGAGAAAGATCAAGTTTTATTATTTGCAGCTATGGCTTCTAGGGTTGAGAACCAGGACGCTATTGATGCAGCCATGGTTGGAATGCTTGCTGATCCAAAGGAGGTATAAACCTTTTCAGTTTGAATTATTTTTGTGGTTTAGAAGACATTCGAGTATACAAGTTCTTAATTAAATCACTTGGATTTTCATAGGCCCGAGCTGGAATCAGGGAGGTTCACTTCCTTCCATTCAACCCTGTGGACAAGAGAACTGCATTGACTTACATCGATTCTGATGGTAACTGGCACAGAGTCAGCAAAGGTGCTCCAGAGCAGGTGATGAATCATTATATTTTCTCTGCAGATGTTAAGTTTTTTCCTTTATTTGGTGTACTAATTCAATTCCTCTACACAGATCCTCGACCTTGCCAATGCCAGGCCTGACCTTAGGAAGAAGGTACTCTCTTGTATTGACAAGTATGCNTCTCTTGTATTGACAAGTATGCCGAGCGTGGTCTTAGGTCACTGGCAGTTGCTCGTCAGGTATTCATTTACCTGTGGACCTGTGGTTCATATATTTCCAGTCTTCTTTTGCCTAGAAAACACTTTAATTGTCTGTTCTTATTCCTTGTTAGGTGGTCCCGGAGAAAACAAAAGAAAGCGCAGGTGGACCATGGGAATTTGTTGGCTTGCTGCCTCTTTTTGACCCTCCAAGACACGACAGTGCTGAAACCATTCGTAGGGCGTTGAATCTTGGTGTTAATGTTAAGATGATCACTGGTAACTTTACTTATCATTTGTTTTCATGAAATCCATGGTTATTTAGATGTCTTCCTCTAACTTGTGTTCTAACTACCTTGCCAGGTGATCAACTTGCTATTGGTAAGGAAACTGGTCGCAGGCTTGGAATGGGAACCAATATGTATCCATCTGCAGCTCTTCTCGGTACTGACAAGGATTCGAACATTGCATCCATCCCTGTTGAGGAATTGATCGAGAAGGCTGATGGATTTGCCGGAGTCTTTCCAGGTTATAACTTTCTTTCAGTTTTAAATTTAATCATAAGTCATTATAAATGTTTGTTATATTAATCCAAGCTTCTGATTGCAGAGCACAAATATGAAATTGTGAAAAAGCTGCAGGAGAGGAAGCACATCGTTGGAATGACTGGTGATGGTGTTAATGACGCACCCGCTTTGAAGAAAGCAGATATTGGTATTGCTGTGGCTGATGCTACAGATGCTGCTCGTGGTGCTTCAGATATCGTTCTCACAGAACCTGGTTTGAGTGTCATCATCAGTGCAGTGCTTACTAGCAGAGCTATCTTCCAGAGAATGAAGAACTATACTGTACATATTCTCTTAATTCTATTCTTATCTTACTACTACCACTTGTGTTCGTTTGCGCTGTAAACTAATAACTCTTTATTCCTCCCTTTGACAGATTTATGCAGTCTCAATCACAATCCGTATTGTGGTAAGTATACATCCCATTTACAGATCCATCACTTATATATTGTGTACTGATCATACAACGTTGTAACTGTTGCAGTTTGGTTTCATGCTTATTGCTCTGATATGGGAATTTGACTTCTCAGCGTTCATGGTTCTGATTATCGCCATTCTTAATGATGGTAAGCAAAATACTTTTTAGTTTTTCCATTCAGCGTCCTAATACTTTACCAGCTATATATAACTTATGATATTATGTGTTACTATCTCTTAGGTACTATCATGACAATCTCAAAGGACAGAGTGAAGCCATCTCCCACTCCTGATAGCTGGAAGCTCAGAGAAATTTTCGCCACTGGAATTGTTCTTGGAGGCTACCAAGCCATCATGAGTGTTATTTTCTTCTGGGCTATTCACAAGACCGACTTTTTCTCGGTAACATCATCCGTTTCTTTCTCTTTTTGGATATGACTAAACCCTGTAGCTCTAAGTCTTAAAATCTTATCTCACCTGTAATTTACAGGACAAGTTTGGTGTGAGGTCAATCAGAGACAATGACGGTGAACTAATGGGTGCTGTGTATCTACAAGTTAGTATCATCAGTCAAGCTCTAATCTTTGTCACAAGGTCAAGAAGTTGGTCATTTGTCGAACGTCCTGGGGCTCTTCTGATGATTGCATTCATCATTGCACAATTGGTTGCGACTTTGATCGCCGTGTATGCTAACTGGACATTTGCAAAGGTGAAAGGTATCGGTTGGGGATGGGCCGGTGTGATATGGATTTACAGTATTGTAACATACTTCCCACAAGACCTTTTGAAGTTTGCCATTAGATATATCTTGAGTGGAAAGGCTTGGGTCAGCTTGTTTGACAACAGGGTACGCACACAACTAACTCTTTATCTACCATTATAGAGACCTTATGGTTAAATACTATACTAATCGCATTTTCGACTTTGTTTACAGACTGCTTTCACAACCAAGAAAGATTACGGTATTGGAGAAAGAGAAGCTCAATGGGCACATGCTCAAAGGACATTGCATGGTCTACAACCAAAGGAAGATGTTAACATCTACCCAGAGAAAGGAACTTACAGAGAGTTATCTGAGATTGCAGAACAAGCAAAGAGAAGAGCTGAGATAGCTAGGTAAAGTACTAGAACTAGAAAATACAATTGGATTTGATTCATGATTGATGAATGCTTTATTATTTATGTTGTGATAGGCTTAGAGAGCTTCACACATTGAAAGGACATGTGGAATCAGTTGCAAAGCTAAAGGGATTGGACATTGATACAGCAGGACATCACTACACTGTGTAGTTGAAGTTTTTAGCACAACACAAAAACATTACTACAACACTTGTCTTAACAAGTCTCTCTCTTTTAAGTTGATTACAGTAGAGGGAAAAGAACTCATGTGTATTGTCATAATTCTCTTCCAAAACTCTTTTTTTATTGTTAGTTATTATTGTTCTTATTAAACTTCTACTTTGCAAATTTGCCTTTGAAGAAACAAGGCCTTTGCCTTTATATATGGCACTTTGGCTATAAACTTTTTAATGTGATCTTTTTCACTCTATTCTCTTTTATTTGTTTAATAATTTTCATTCTAAAGATAATATTTTAAGTAAGTATAATTTGGAGTGTTTTAAAATAAGTTTTACAATAAAAGACAATAAACAATGTGTTGTATTTATGATATACAATAACGATTTTATTTTATAACTACACGAAGAAAAACATATAATAATTAGAGAGTTTTTTAGCACTTTGAAATCATATTGGTTTTTTTATTTAGCTTTAATTTTATTATATTTTAAAATTAATTAATTAATTATTTATTTAATATTTATATAAGACTATATTATAAAAAATATCAAGCCCCATAAAATTAATCTAAAATTAGAGAGCTTTCCCAAAAAATTGTAGTCTACCTAAATTTTCTCATTACCTCTTCTTAAAAAAAAACCTAATAAAATCATTGGTCATATACCTAATCATGCTATGTTATATATGTATAGATATTGAAACATCATCCTCATCAATCTCATCAAAACAAACCAATCCAAAGTTCCCACACACAAACAACATCAAAAAATGAATACCAAATCAATCTTTTTACCTATTCTTTTGATACTCACCTTGATCTCAGCATCTCAAGCAAGTCGTCAACTCTGGGATACTGGATTCAGCAGCTTTTTCTCCAAATGTCTCCCTCATGGCCATGGGTTTCATGGACACACCGGAGGAGGAGGAGGTTTCAGAAGTGGAGACATGAGTATCCATAAGTGTCCTCACAATGGCCCTTGTAAAGGTAAGAAACTTAAGTGTCCTGAGACATGTTACAAATCAACCAAAGTGAATAGAGATGGTTTCCAAAGCACTAGCCGCAGTGGAGGATGTTCATTTGATTGTACATCCAAGTGTACAGCCACATGTTCACATTAACATGTTAAAATTTTGTACATGTGTATATATATATATTTATTACATGTTTGTACGTATGCATGCTATGTTATATAGCTCTATATAGTCTATGTATAATATATGATAAAGATGACTTATGTTTTGAAGAGTTTGTCTCCCCATATTGTATGAAACTTTTGACTAGAAGCTTTCTATCATTCTTGTATAATTATATAAAATTATATAAATATAATAAAATTTAGTGTTTCTTAAGTTTTGTGAGAGATTCTCTAAGTCATATGTATAAAATTTCATTTTCTATATGTTATTTCCAAACTTCTTATAAAGAAGAAGATAACTTCACCTATACCTACCAAATATGCATTGTTTATTTTTAGAGAAAAAACAAAGATTGATTGTTTAAAATTATTGTGATTTGGTTTTATAAGATATGATATTTCTAATACCCTCTTTCAAGTGGGAACATATCAATTTGTTATGCCTTATTTGAACAAGAATATTAAAATCATCGGAGTGATGAGTTTATCAGATACAATTAAATAGGTGATCATTATCAAACCAAATAAAATTCTTTAAAAACCAATAAATCATTATCTAATTTAACTTTAAAAGAAAAGACACATTTCATAAGAAAATTAAAGTAGGAATCATTTAAATAGGTAATGATTTATTTGGCTTCCAAAGAATTTTAATGTATAATGATACAATTAAATCAAATAAAAAAGATTGATTATTCCTGATTTTTATTAAAAATAAATATTTTATATAAATAAATTTAGTATAGCTAAAATTATTAAATTGAATATGTAAATGATTTTTTCTAAGAAAATGACTTTTAAAATTATTATTGTATTAAAGATTGTTATTTATTATAAAAAATTACAAGTCTAAATAGCATAATAAATAAATCTATTATAGGAAAAAAAATAAATGATGTGATGAAAATGAACATTCTCCTTTGTATATATAGATTCCATAAGTAGGACCAATGGAACAAGGCTGGCTATAATACTTTGCATTGCTAAAAGTATTCATTTGAAACTTATTAACCAAACTAATAATTCCAATATATTATATAAATCTTAGCCTAACAAATTTAAACTAGAGATTTTACAAAGTTTTTCCTCTTGCATACAGAATTGTCCATCATAATCAATGAACATCTTAGGATCATTATTTGAAAAATGTTTATCATAATTACATGAACTACATGTAGTCAAATAGCATCATAATATAATTAGATCACATATCATAAATAATAATAATAATAATATAGACTATGATTAAAAAATTAAAAAATTATATTTTCCCTTAATTTACTCGGCACCCCATCCTTTAAATAGCCTTTTAATATCCTCCATACAATTAGTTTTAAATATAAACTCAAAACTTCGAGCCTCTTTAATAAAAGAAATTTATTTCCCTATTTTCAGTTTTTTTGTTATTACAGAAAATAATGGTCAAAGTGATGTATAAAGCTTTTTGGATTGTTGCTGCCACCGTGTTTGCAGGAGCTACGGTTGTTTACGGACAAGAAGTGCCGTGTTTCTTCATCTTCGGTGACTCAACTTTTGATAATGGAAACAATAATCACTTAAGAACAAAGGCAAAAGTCAAATATCCACCTTATGGTATTGACTTTCCCGATGGCCCTACCGGCCGGTTTACTAATGGCCGTACTATCCCAGATATTATAGGTCAGTCACTTCAACAAAAAAATAATTTTATTTTATTTCATTTATTTTTATTTTTTATATTAGTTATAAGTGATGTAAAATTTTTTTTACATTATTTAATTAAATGACTCAAATTACATTATTCCTTTGAGGTTCACCAACAAAAGAAAAAATTGTATGAGTCATTTAAGGTTTTTTTCTTTCATCAAAATAATGTTTTTTTTAATTGAAATTTAATTGGTAAATTATTTACACTAACAACACTAGATATATTTAGTATGTTAACAAATATATTTTAATATGTTAATATATATATATATATATATATATATATNAAATTAACTCAACATATATAAAAAATAAGTTTGTATATATCAAAAATAAGTTTGTATATATCAAAAATCTCACACTAACAATGAAAACGCTTGGTGTAGTGGTTACAAAAATATATATTAAAAATAAATGTATAACATTCTTAGAATTACTTGGAAATTACGGACACGTAAATTCATCTTACGTTGTATATAAATTAATAATTTAATATTTAACTATTCCAATGTAACGTTTATAATTACGAACACTATACAATAAAAAAATAATCTAGCTCATATTCAAATATATATATAGATATATATATATATATAAATTGTTTGGAAAATTTCACTACTACAAATATAATAAAATGTTGATAATGTTAAGTATATATATAGGTGAAGAATTGGGTTTTAAGGATTTTATTCCGCCATTCGCCGAAGCATCACCGGAAGAAGCTCACACTGGTTTGAACTACGCTTCTGGTGGAAGTGGACTTCGTGAAGAAACTAGCAGAAATTTGGTAAATATATTTTATTTGGTTTATTATTTTATTCATTCTTATTAAATATTATTAAATCATTTCAAAGTTATTATTAAATATTTAAGGTAAAAACACACGTTTACATAATATATATCAATTATTGTACCTAGTTTTAAAATCTCAAAACATAAAACCCTAATAAGAAAAATAACATTTTCAATTAAAAATGTATATATATTGACCTTTTGTTACATATGTTTATATATATAGGGTGATAAAATAAGTTTAAGAATACAAATACGAAATCACAAGAAGGTAATAAGGAAAGCGAATGTACCAGAAGAAAAACTACAACAATGTCTTTATTTAATAAACATTGGAAGTAATGATTATATCAACAACTACTTCATGCCAAATCATTACGACTCTCAAGAACGTTATACTCCTAAACAATATGCATATACTCTTTATGTTCTTTACCGTACTTACTTGAAGGTATAACTTATTCATTCTTTTTATTTTTATAGTTATTAATCATTTTATATTTAGGTTTTTTTTAGGGTTTTCTAAAATAGATTTTTGAATTTTTATGATTTTTTATAATTAACTAATTTTGGTTTAAGGTATTACTTAGTTTTGATTAATAACCAAACTTGTTTTTAGTAGACTTACAGAAATTTTAACAGTAAAATTGTCAAAAAAATTCTACTTTCAAAAAGCATGTTAAAAACATCAAATTTTAATATTTTTATTTATTAGAAAAATAAATATTAAAATTTTGTTAATTTGACCGATTAAATTATTATATTAAATAACATAAACTTTAAATTAAATGTTAATTTAAAAATGAGCTTTTTCATGTCTATTTTTTAAATAGAAGATTTATAACATTATTCCTAAATTTTTATTGATTTGAAACTTTTAATTTTGTATTTTGAATTTTTTTGGCTATACAAATAACTTGGACTTATTTATAATTAATATATAAAACTATATAGATGTAATTTATATTTATAATTTTTTTTTAAATTATAGAAATTACACCGTCTAGGAGCAAGAAAGGTGGCAATATTTGGACTGGGTATGATAGGGTGCACACCAAAGATGATAGCATCTCATAGTGATGGTAGACGTTGTGCTCAAAAAGTAAACGATGCAGTTGCTAATTTCAATAAAAACCTTGACGATCTTGTTGATGATTTCAATAAGAAAGTTAGAGATGCTAAGCTCACCTTAGTCAATCTTTTCTCCGGTGGAGATCCCTTAGCCTTCTATCGTCAAGGTTACATATTCCATATTTATTCTATATTTAAACTTTAAGATTATAAATGTTTACGTGTTATATGAAATTATAGCAAGGATAAGAAAATTATTTAAAAACTAATATATCTTAAGATACTAAATCGAACAAGTATGAATATATATTATTAATGCTCAAATTATGATGTATGTTATAGTTTAGAAAAACTCTTTTAAATACAACTAAATTTAGTTTTTTTTAATAATATCATAAAATTATTATTCAATAATTTAATTAAGTTAGAATTAAATTTTATTTAAAAAAAATACTTAAACCCTAAACAATAAATAATAAATTCAAACACTAAATACTCAATCCTATTTTTAAATAATAAACTCTAATCCTTAAAAAAAAACTTATAAACCTTAAACACTATATATTAACCATAATTTTAAATAAATATATATATTTTTAATAAAAATAGTATTTATGCGTAATTAAATAATTAATATAATTTTTGATAAACTAGAATTGATGATATTAAAAAATAATTCTATTTAGTTTATATTTATAGTAAATATTTTTATATATGATTTGTATATTTTAATATTATCCAACAAAAATTGTGAAAACTATTATTACAAGTCAAGAAACAATTGAACTAACCTCAAGCTCATAATATTCATAGGACTTAGGATCAACGACAAGGGTTGTTGTGAGGTCGCCCCGGGAGAGGAACTCTGCATAGCAAACAAGCCGGTTTGTGAGAACCGGACCGAATATGTCTTTTGGGACGAAGTCCACAGCTCAGAAGCCACCAATATGATTGTGGCAAAGGGTGCATTATCCGGACACCTAGCTAGACCGTACAGCATTACTCAGCTTCTGGAGGAGTAGAGGCTAGCTTCTATACATTTTTATAGGAAATATGAAAAAAATTAAGAAGGTGACATTAAACCTTTTAATTAACTATTTATATCTTTCTTGGAAAAATGCCAAGTAGGATACTTTTAGATAGTTTATTCTTTAATTAAGTGTTGGCATTTTTTATAATGTTTCAAATTAATATATTCTTTTAGGAAAAATAATTGAGAAGGTGACATTGATTAACTATATATTTCTTGGGAAAATGCCAAGTAATATAGTTTTAGACAGTTTATTCTTTAATTAAGTGTTGATTTTTTTTTTAAGATAAGTCAATTTTTTTTTATAAATAGTTATAACAATTTACAACAATCAAACAGAAAAAATTCATCATCTTTCAAATTTCTTTATAAAAAAACAGTCAACATATTCTAATTTTTGTCATATGAGCTCCAATATATGTCTTTACAACCATATTTATATGTATGCATGCATGTGTCATGTTGATTATTTTTAAGCTGTGAATGAATCAATCATTAAATCATTTAAAAGTATATAACAAAAAATATTCTTATTCATTAAGAATAAAAGTGGGGTTTTTTTTACTCTAAAATTTTAATTTTAATTAAAATTTCTGATTATAAGAGTTGATGATAATTGTCCTGAGTACTTTGAATAAAAGAAGAATCTGTTAAGGTTGAAAATTCGTAAACCAAATGAGAAGATAGGATTTATCTTTCCTACCATTGTCGGTTTGAAGTGCAACCCGCATATGGTGGTTTCTGTCCAAACCTGCTAACTTGGCTCTCAAGAGGAGATGAATTTCTTTGAGAAGTTGATGAGGAGTTTTTGAAATATTAGAGTGTAGCCTTGCATTGAGCTCCTTCCAAATAATGTAGATTGCTGCTTGAATGGAAAGCTTACAAATGATGTTAAGTCTTTTGTTCCTTGTTGGAGAATGGAGCCAAGATATCATTTGTTGGAAGTCTTGCGGAGGAGATACCGATAACTGGAAAAGCACGTTTGATAGTATTTGAGATGAGAAGGGATAGTCAAAGTAGAGATGTTGCGTAGTCTCATTTTCAGATGAGTAGAGCAGGCATGAAGGAGGCACATTTAGTCTCCATCTAAGTAGTAGATCCCTGGTTGTAAGCCTATCACGCAAAATAATCCATAGAATAAAAACATGATTTAAAATATTTTGAGAAAACCAAATTATCTTGTGTTAAGTGACAGATGGGAGAGGAGCGTGAAGCAGAGTCCCAGGTTTTAGCGGGGGAAAAGATTGATGATGGTGCGTGTGGCGAGTCTCTCCAAAGAAAATATTTTCGCCCTGAGTATTCAAGAGAAGACGGGTCCTGTCGCAAAGATGTCAATAAGAGAGAGATAGTTGGTTTGCGGGAGGCAGGAAGGCGCCAGCCAGAAGGGCCAATCGCTTGAGATATAGTGGCTATGATAAGGAGGCCAGAATATAGCGGGCCACGGGCCCAGTGATGTCGAAAAGAGAGACTTTGTTACATCAGTCATCCACTAAAAAATGAGCAGTCAAACCAGAATACAAAACACAGACACTAAAATGCCGGGGCAAAGGTCTACGCTTAAGTAAATGTCTCCAAGTCCAGCTTCCATAACGAGGAAAAAAATTTCACATCATAAAATCGTTGTTTAAATAAGATATTCATCAGAATTATATATTGATAATTGAATATCATAGGATTATAATATAATATGAGGATATGTTAATTATGAATTTTTTCTTGTGTCCGAAACTAATTTTGCTCATCTCTGCAACTGGCACTTTGTTGTATATTTTTGAACAACAGATTTTATTTAAAACGTGTTCAGAATTACAAATAGAGTTTCATAAATGAACCTAATCAACATGTAACCTACAGCTGTCTGTTACTAGTTATTTAAATTAACATAATGCATGTTGTCGACAAAGAAAAAAAATACCAAATGAAGAAAACACAAAACTTATTAACAAAGTTAGATCTCTAGTTATATGAGATTTACGACATGATTGAACTGATATTGTTTTAACAAAACTACAACGTAACTCATTGTAGAAGTCATCACAATAATTAATTTAATTAACTAACATGTCCAAAAGCGTCGACTTTGGAATATAACCTTCTTTTTTTTTTGTTAAAACGTCACCGTTTTATTCAATAAAATGAAAAAATCAAATTAAAATATGAAATAAAACACCAAAAGGTTCTTGACAAACCCAAAAAATATACTTATTTGATTCAAACTGAAAAAACAATTATTTAAATATTATCTAAATTCAAATAGGGCTTATTTTCCTGTTAATATGACTTGTCTTTTGTCATTACAACTAAAGACAAGTTGACATTTAAAGTTTATCTCTTAAACTAAATCTGTTAACATACCTTTATGGAATATATATATAAGCCTTGAAATAGAATCCTTGATCTGTCTATCTCTCTTTATGTATGTTTATATATTTCTCATTTCTTAAAAGTTAGGATCATTTTATTTTCTAGTAAACTAATTATATCCAAGAACTATCAAGAAAATGTTCAAAGCAATATTGTTAGCTTTTGCCACAACGGCGTTTGTAATGGCTGGTGCAGTTCTTGGTCAGCGAACGCCTTGTTATTTTGTGTTTGGAGACTCTTTCTTCGACAATGGTAACAACAATAACTTGAACACTACGGCCAAAGTCAACTATTCACCTTATGGTATTGATTTTGCTAGAGGTCCTACCGGCCGGTTCAGCAATGGTCGTAATATTCCGGACATTATCGGTTAGTCTAAGTTTTGGTTTTATTTTAGATAAAATTATTAATATACACAACGCAAAATAAGTTTTAAGAAAATAGTGCACAAAGTTTTCTTTGCTTAGGTTTAAGTTTTTAAACGAAGGTACATTATTAAAAATCAATTTATAACAATATAATGTTTTTAATAAAATATAAATATTATTTAAATGAGTCATATATTTAGTATAGCAAGATTTGGTTCCATGCAAAAAAAATTAGAAAGCAAACTTCCATTGAAGATGTATTTTGTGATATGAGTTTGATTTTTTGTTGCTTTCAGCTGAACTAATGAGATTCAATGATTACATTCCACCGTTTAATGGAGCATCGCCGGAACAAGCTCACATCGGAATTAACTACGCTTCTGGTGGCGGTGGACTTCTCGAAGAGACTAGCCAAAATTTGGTAAGAATGGAGCAAACCCTAATTAATATTGAGAGCTATTTAACTATAAAACATATTTTTTTTATAAATTGTATATAGTTTTAATTAATTTAACGTAGATTACATATTAATTTTTATTAATATATTATTTTTATTGATTAATACATTAAAACAATTGAGATAAAACTAAAAAATATTTCCAAACATTTATATTAATAAAAAAAATTGAGTACGATATTTGATTTTCTTTTTTTCTGCGGGCAAAGATATATATAGTAAATAAATTTTCTAAACATACTATTTAATAATGGCTTGATTGCTTCAAAATAATTGCGATTATCATTTTTCATATCTTATTTAAATATTATATTTAGTTTTAAAAGGGTTTAATTGTTTCAAAATACTTGCAATAACTTATCGATTATTATATATTCTTTTTACGATATAGGGTGACATAATCAGCTTTAAAGAACAAGTAGAAAATCACCGGTCAATGATTAAGACGGCGAATGTTCCACCGGAGCAGTTGAAGAAGTGTCTATACACAATTAATATTGGAAGCAATGATTATCTCAACAACTATTTTATGCCGGACTCAATGACCAAAACCAAGTACAATGTCGATGAATATGCTGATTCTCTCATTCGACGTTATCGCTCTTATTTAAAGGTACGATTATATTTATAGTCCTACTAAATTTATCATATAATTTTTATATTATGTATATTTTTTTTACGCCAATGTTGATTTTTGAAAGTTTCAGTAATTTTTTATTGTTCAAAAATAAATTTAAATTATTATAAGAATATATTTATCGGATTTGGATATCAATTTCTAAATTTTGATCATTAATACACATATATCTCTATAAAATTAACATTCAAATAAAAGACTAGCAATACTTTAATATTATAGGAAAATGGTGAACATTGAATAATTTATATATTATGAAATTATGTAAATAAAATAGGAAATGATATGTTATTATTCTAATCATATATCTTTTAAGTAAATTAATTTAATACATATTATATTATGTATAGGCAATGTACGTCCTAGGAGCAAGGAAGGTGGCGGTGTTTGGGGTAAGTAGGCTCGGCTGCACGCCTCATATGATCGCCTCACATGGTGGCGGTTACGGCTGCGCCTCTGAAGTGGACAAAGCAGTCCAACCTTTCAACAGGAATCTCAGAGCTCTCGTCTATGAATTTAACAGGAACTATGAAGATGCTAAGTTCACCTACGTTGATCTCTTCACCGGCCAAAGTACTATTGCGTATCTCGCCTTAGGTGAGTAAACTAAGTATAAGTATATTAAACTCACTATACATTTTATAAACTAGTTTTTTCATTAGACATAAACAATATAGTTGTTCATGTGCTTTAATGATAAATATATCACATATATATTTTGTAGGGTTTACGGTAACAGATAAGAGTTGTTGTACGGTTAAAACAGGAGAAGAACTATGTGCGAGAAATGAACCAGTTTGTCCGGTTAGAAGACGGTATGTGTATTGGGACAATGTCCATAGCACAGAAGCAATCAATATGGTCGTGGCAAAGGCTGCTTTTGCCGGACTTATTGCGTTTCCTTACAGCATTTCTCTACTTACATTATTTTAGAGACACCACTCAAATAAAATTAACTCTTTGTTCATTTTTAAGTTTTTATATATGTTTATTTTTTTATTTAAGTATTAATCTGTATTTAATATTATTAATTTATTTTAAAAACAATGCTTCAAAACGTAAAAAAAGCTAAGCAAGCACAAGAAATGTTACTAGTATATAAATATAAGTAGGAATTTATCATTACAATTCAAGAACTATAACAACAATTGTATAATTCCTATTCTAGTCCTTATTTTCTTTAGTTTAAAATGAAAATACATAAATATTTGTATACGTTTTGTGTATTATATATAACCTAGATATCTTCGTAAAAGTGTTTCTTGAAAGCCTCCATGTGAGCTATCTGTAGACACGTAGCGAGAATCACTGAGCCGTCTTCATTTTGATCAGGCAAGATCAGTGAGTCACCATCGAAGTCATGTGTACCAGGTCCCGTGTAAATCTCTTTACCCCATCCG